>LPNX010054577.1:205158-267978 GCA_001517045.1 Pseudotsuga menziesii
TCATTTCTTTTAGCAAGGCCTTTAGGTAGGGTTGGTCAACCAAGTTAGGAAGCTATAAAGATCCTTACATAATGGATTACCTCATAAATTGTGGTAGTTATTTAGTACTTGATGAGAAGTAGAAATTCTAAATTTCATTTAATCAACTTAAAAATAAGTAAGATAAGGTCGGTGCTTTTCAGAGTCATTTTCACTGAACACAATTAATTTTCAGTAACTCCTAGCGCTATTCAGAGCCCAAGCTCAATGCTAAAAATTGGGAGTTACACTTAGTGAAATTCTAGAGCCTCTCTTTCAACATTAATTCTAGGATGTAATTTTATAGTACACCTGGGGATATAATGGCCAAGGATTCGATGATCTAGAGATTCTGCTCAACATCAATTTGGAATGCTTGAGGGCTTATGCCCAACACTTTAAATTCTTATATTTCATGTGTTCTAGATATTATTCTCAACACAAACATCTCATAACTCATGTGTTCCATAGCTTGTAATACGCCGGTTTTGACCCCATTTGCATTAAAAGATACATGATGTATATTTTGTAATTAATCATGGTGTGGAGCTAAAGGCAAAAGCCCCACCATCGATTTGGTTGTGTATGTTTTGGCAATAGGGATAGTTGTTAATGGTATATTGTGCTATCTGGCACATTATAGTTTTGGGAATCATGTAAATATGCACATCAATTAAAATAAACCTACATCCAGCTACGATGGTGCAACGTTAAATGAAAAGGGCATGATTGGTAAGGTTAAGGGGGAGTTCTCTAACCAGTGGGGGGCATTGGGAGTTTGCCATGTGTCGACCACCCACTAAAATTATGTTGTTCGATTAGTTGGGAGAAGTTATGGATGGGAAGTGGTGGTTGGTAGGACCACCTGTCTTTGCCCCGCATACACTCCACCAGCGAGCTCACTCTTCTTCATGCGAAGGCAGGGGAACGGTCACCACTCTCCCACTCTTCCACTCACGATTTTTGGTTCTCCACTATGGTTTTTGTATTGACCATATCACACAGGAAGGGGTCTATTCAGTTCTCTCTTCGCTCGTCAATAGCTGGTTGGTGGATCTGCTTTCCTCCCACAGTGAGTCGTTCTGTTCGTCCTCCGTTCACGCAAAGAGTCTGACCCGGTATCCGGGAGATTTCACGGTGAGATTGGCTATGTTCTTTCCCCGACTTGGGAAGATGATCGATTTCCCTTTTGTAGTGTCGGACTGTGTGTATGTGTGTTACCCTCCCGGTTTTGTGGTCTACGTCTACATTTTCCCCTGTCCATGCTAGGAGTTTGGTTTCTTTCCCATTTGCGGAATGTGTAATGTTGCCATCATTTCATTGTGAGATTGGGGTTGTTGTCTTCCCCTAGTTGTGGGTTGCTGTGTATGCAAGTCCATTTTTGGGTTTCTACTGAGTTGTTTTGGCCACACTGGGGCCAAGAACAACTCTGAGTCATCTTGTTGATGGGAGTTGTGTTCACCTTTTTTGTTTGGGTTTGTCACCCTGTTGTCTTCATCTTCTTCACAGAGCTGTGAAATATTTGTTTTACTGTGGTATGTAGTGGTTTTTCTTTGGATTTTTGAGAGTGGTATTAGAGGCTAGGTATGCTTGACAAAATTGGTGTTTGGAGCCACTCAGAGAAAGTTAGATTGTGGGATTTCTTCTCCACAACCCTTGAAGAATATTGGAAAGGGAATTCAGTGCCTCAGGGACTGTGAAGCAAAGAAAGGACTGATTCCTGGTGTTGGGTGTGTGGGTGTCTTAGAATTCAGGTTAAATCTAGTGTAGGCGTCCTTAGCTCTTCAACGAGTCCATCGGGTTAGCATTTAGCTTATCCTAGCTCCTTGATGGCCTGATAAACCCTATTGTGTGAGTTTGGATGATTTGTGTACCTTGGCTATGTGTAAGCCTGCTTTGACCCTTATTCCTTGAGGAATCATGCCCAGCTCAGGGGTGGCAGTGTCGCTGAGAGATTGATGAGCACGCTGGCCAATGGCTGGGTGGAACATTGCAGCGACGTAACTGGTTGCGAGATGGATTATTTTAAGATAAGTATTCTTGACTATTCCATCTATGCATTTATATTTACTGAATAATGAATATGATGAACATGTGGTATGCTTGAATGAATGTATGTTTTCTTCCACTATGTATAAGAAATATTATGCATCTTAGTAGTTTTTATGGTTTTAGTTTTTATGTTTTTAGTTTTTACATTTCAGAATTATATGCATGTTCATGTTCATGGGGCTATTTTCCCATAATATTTTAATGGTTTGGTAGTGTCCTCCTCGTTGGTCAGAGGGTCGGGGATGCTATAGTATGGTATTAGAGCAAAGGTTGCAGCATGGGCCTGAATGGGCCGTGAAGATGCAGTGACAGAGCTTATGTTGCAGTATTTGGGCCTCACAGGGCCATGAGAAAAAGCTAACAGAGGTAGGGTGCCTACTTCCCAGAAGAAACATTAAAATTCACAAAAATTTTCTAAGTGCCAGAATTATCCGCTCATCGAAAAAATTAGTGAGAAGTTCTTCCGATGCTGTGGAAGAGCTAGTCTGAAGGGCACTTGATGAGAGACAAACAGCTATGGTTCCGGAAAATTTTCTAAGTGCTTGGCCATCAACACATCAAAAAACTTAGACAGATGGACCTCCGATGTAGACCCCGGTGGTGGCAAAATTAGTTAGACGGATCGACAATGATTAGTTGATCGCATCACCGATGCTTAGTTTATTTTACGTCCATCATTGTAGTTGGTTAGAGTACTAACCTTTCAATGGGTAGAAGCCCCAGCTTCCAATTCCACAGTGACCAAAGGTTCCAACTGCGAAAGACACAGAAGAACCGTTGGCCGCCATTGCGGAAACCAAGATGACTAGCCACCCGATTCACAGAGCACTCCACCACCGACGCAACGAAAAATTTCCGAAAACATTTCTAAGGAACAGGATCATCAGCGATCGACAAAGGATAGTTGTTAACATCGCTGATGATTAGTTGATGGCATAGCCGCAACGCTGGAAAATAGTTAAGGAAATAGCCGACACGGCAGCGGGCTCCTGAAGTCATTTTCATCGAAATTTTCCTAAATGCTGAACACATCGGAGAAACTTAGTTGATGAGATCATCGAAACGATGGTGGAGATTAGTGGAATGACCGACAAAAATTAGAAGACATAAGTGCTGAAACATCGGCAGAAAGGACAGGAAGTTAGCTGGTGAAGCCACTAATAGCGATGGCAGAAAGAAGATTAAAGAGGAAATTTCAAAAACAATTCTAAGTATTTTGACCATCGGTGATCGGTGACATCTAGGTGATGGTATAGTCGAAACACTGGCTCTTTTAGTCAAATGGACCCCCAATAAAGGCCATCGATGTCAGCTAAAGATAGAGGATGAAAGCGCCAAAATGGAGGAGAAGGAAGAAGAGAAGTTTGAAAAATTGGAAGTACGAGAATTTCGACAAGATTTAGTTGAAAAAACTGCCAAAATGTCAGCAAAAATAGAAGATGGGATCACCGATAGATAGATGATGAATGTGTCGATGATATGACAGCGAATATCTCCCGAGGACCGTCGAAACGTCGGTGAAATTTAGTTGTTTGAAGAGCCAACGCGGCGATAAGCAAGGGAAGAAAAATTCCAAAATTTATCTAAGTGCAGAAAGCGTCGAAAAAGGTTAGTGGATCCAACAGCTGATGAGTGTCTGCAGAACTTGCAGTGGGATTGCCACCCGCAGTTGCGGATGTCTATGGGACTAGTCGTCCGATTCTGCAGTTGCTAGTTTCTCCAACAACCGACGCAGTGAAAAAAATTCCAAAATTTTTCTAAGGCATCAGATCATCGGTGATAAAAAAAGTTTAGTTGTTGGGATCGCCGATGACTAGAGGATGAGATCATCGATGAATATAAGATGAAGCTGTTGAATTCTAGTGAAGTATATCAATGAAACATAGTTGAAGGAAGAGCCGATGCAACGAAGAAAAATTTCAACAATTTTTCTAAGTGTTGAACCCATCGACGATCGACAAATGATAGATGATTAGAGCACTGATCGATGGAATATAGTTGATCGAGCATCTGTCATTGCAGCTGTTTAGTAGAATACCCTTCTGATGGATAGTTGTTCCAACCACCGATTGGAAATTTTTAGTTGATCAGACCATCGATCGGGAAAAGTTAGCAGATGGAGAACCGTCATTGCGGCTGCCTAAGAGACTAACCGTCCAATGAAATAGCGTAGCCAATCGTCAATATATCAGAGGAAAGTTGTTGTCTGGTCACTGCAATGATGAGAATGTTACTGAATTGGATCCCCGATGCTATGGAGAAAATTAGTGGTTTTGACCACCAACAGAGTTATGGCCACGGAAACTCCAGTTAGTTTGCTGCCCGCCGTTGTGGAGGCTTAGAGAACTAGTCGCATGACGGGTAGAGGATCTGATTGTTGACATACTGGAATCACCGATAAAGATCAGAATATTAGAGTTAGTGAGACTGCTGATCAGAAAAGTTAAGGTCTATGGAACCACCGTTGCGGATGTCTATGGGACTAAATGTCTGATACCTCAGTGAGATGTCGTCCTAACCACCGATGCGGTAATATTTAATGGTTTTAGTCGTTGATTAATTTCAGAGGGTTAGATGATTACAGACTCAACACAACAGAGTAAATTATTGGTTCTAGCATCCAAAACACCAGAAGGAAATAGATGAACAAGACGCCGATGAGCGTGGAGAAATCTAGAGCTTTTGGCCGTCGAAACGTCTGAAACTTAGTTGGAAAGAGATCCGACTAGAGGAACAAGAATTTTGAGTTTTTCAAAGTCGATTTTTCAGCAATTTCAGTGGATTCAATGAAATTCTCAGAAGGATTTCAGGGCTAAAAAAGAGAAGAAATTATAGAGGGCTAAAGTTAGCATTTCAGACCCAAAATACAATTGTATGTTTTGCCTAAAATTGGTGAAAGTCATCATGTCAAAAGTGGTGTGGTTTTCACACCCGAGATCAGAATGAAGCATATTGATAGGCATTCAAAAGCTTATCCAACAAGGAACAAGGGGGAATCCCCAGAGTTTGAATGTGGTGTTGCAAAGTACTAGTGGCTTTCAGTATGGAAAAACCAGTTGTTGTGTGGAAGAGAAGTTCCATGCAAAGATGAGGGATTTGAAAAGGGAAAATTACTTAAACCCTGTCTTGCTAATTATAATTACATTTATAAGTTTCATACATGAAATGTATGAAGATATGCCTTGCATGCATAGGATATTACATGTTGGTAAGAGTAGTGATAATTATACATGTATAATGAACCACTAATGGTAATTATTGAATTGGTGTTGGCATTAGTAGGAAAACCAATGACAACCTAGACATGGCTGAAGATGTTGTTAATGTTGATGAATGTGACCAGCAACCCTATGAATAAAGGGATAAGGAAACAAGTCCAGAATCAAAAGTTGGTGACCAAATTCTACAATCTCCTACAAAGGACCAACCAAACTAGTAATGTCAAGGGTGTAAGTAGGACCCATGAAGGTAAGGGTTCAATTATGACAATTGCATGGAGTGGCAAAAGCAAGAGATCTCATACCATGTGGGTATTTCAAATTTAGGCTACATTCATACAAAAATGTGTCATGCCTATATGTGTTGTTATGAGCTTAATATCCCAAAGACAGTAAGTACTGATCGTCTTGATTATAGTCATGCATCCTATATGAAGTATTCATGGTTAGGCCATGCATGGTATGTTTGAATGCATAGTATTCCTAAATGAATGCAAGGTAGCATCGAGTGGATACGCATTAAAATATTTTATAAATCTTGTAGTTATGCATTGAATGGATGCATATGAAAAGTATGAGTAAATGTTGTAGATATGCATACATAAGTATGGGTGCAAATGTTGTAATTCAATGCATGAGTGCATAGAGATAGTGCATGAGTTATTATGAATAACTAATGGCTGAAATGATGAATTGATGACAATTCTGGAACCATTTCAAGAGCTAATGTGAATGCAGGATAGTAAGTGCATGAAGAGGGTAGTCATGATCAATTGGATGCCAGAAATTCCCTATGGAAGGGAAAGGTGGTACAATTGTATGCTTGTGAAGTAAGGAGTATCTAAAAAATTCATTTAAATTGCATAAATGATGTGACTATACCTTGCAATTTTAGTATGATAATGATTGCGTGAAGTAAATGAGTTTTGGTAATATTGATGTGATTAACAGTTGGAAGTGTCTGAATTTTATAAATTCTGAAAATGCTTCAGTGATTGTTGCAGCAATGAAAAAGTTATATTCCTCAAGATTTACTAAGTGTTTGGCTAACTGAGGTTCAAGTTTTAGGTAGATTGTTTGGGGCATGGCAATTTGGGTAAGACCATGACAAAGGCCGAAATCTACAATGTGAAGGAGACAAGCCTTATGAGAAGAGTCTCACGACTATGAAAATAGTTTGTATGCATGATGGGTTGTAAATTTCAATTGTGAGTTTTGGATTTAAGAAATTGCTGACAACTACTAATCACTATTGGATTGCATAAGATTGTGTCACGAGGATGCATTATAAGTGGGTATTCATGTTATGCTAGTAAGCATAAAATTATAATGGGCATAGTAGTGTTGCTTACAAGAGATACACAATTGAGGATCACCTCATTGCCAAGCAAATTCTCATTGAATTTAATTACTAATGTCGTTGCTTGGTTATGGAACAATCAAATTTGGATTGTATTATCAGATAATGATTGACTGCTTGGCTATTTGATGAATGTGCCAGGGGTACACACTATAGGAAGATCATGTGTGATGGCCTATAGGAGCCAAACTTCATGGGAAGGTTTTCCCTTATCTTGGAAATGGGTTTCGGGTGAAACTCCATTGGACATTTGGAAATGTCTCATCTGCACTACATGTTTGGTAAGTGACATGAGTGAGATGGTATGGATTATTTCGGTAAGACATGTGTGAATATGAAATGTAAAAAAGAGTTGGGATGGCAAACCGAGGGACTGTCAACTCAAAGAAGGGAGCCCTCATTCCTCCTTAACAAAGGAATACTGCATCGGTAAATGGATAAGTGTCCTGTGACTCTAGCTAAGAATATGCATGTCAAATTATTAAAATTCCATATGCAGAACATCTTTTGATTTTATTTTGATGATGACCGATTGCTTGAGTATGAATAGGGCCTACATGGAACACACCGGAAAAGGGTGTACACTTTTTCAATGTTGGATCATGAAAGGGTTTTCAATATTGATTACACCCTAGGAAGTGGACACACTCCTGGTGTCTCAATACTTCATAGTGAATGATATGAAATATGATTACAGTTTTAGAAAAATAATGCTAACGAATATGCTTATATTGCTTGTGTTGTCAGGCTAAACAGATGTAGTCTGCTATTGTACACTAAATGGACAATGGATTGAGCTCATCCTACATTCTACTAAAAAGCACAGAGAAGGAGACATTCCTGAGGGACAGTCAACTTAGAGAAGGGAGTGGTCTCTTATGAGATATGGGGCAGTGGAATTAGAGCTCACTACTGGAAATGAAGCCTAGAAATGGTCGTTTATTGTTGATATAAGTGCATGTGTTATTCTTGATGGCCTGATAAAACCAACTGTGTTGGCATGGCTGATGATTGGTTGTTGATATAAGTGTATTGTTGAGATAAGTACAGGTGATTTGTAGACGGTCTGATAAACCCAAATGAAGGTTGGCTTAACTGTGCTTGATATATATATATAATGATGTTGTGAAGCAGCCTGTGTGCTGACCTAACATCCAAGTCCATAGGTGATCCCAAGGCTTGCAAAGCGAAGCAGGATCCTGTGGACCAATGAGGAAACACACAATACAGATAAGTATTGGATTATTTTGCAATTCTTGCTTACGAATATGCATGTGTATATGATTTGGTTATGATGTTTTAAGGTCTTGTTTAAGAGGTAAAAACCTATGGGAATAAACTGAACATGTGAATTTATTAAATGTTTGAATATAGGTATCGCTGGAAGCGAGGACTATGAAAGAATCCTAGTGGTGCATGTGGACATGTGACTGTCCTGAAAAGCTCAGAATGAGCAGTAATGAAAAAGGTTCTAGTATGACTATGAAGGTCCTTGCAGCCAAGACAAACCATGTGGGGAGGCTCCATGGTTGAGAGGTCTGAAATAGACTGAAGACACTAAGTGTCATGACCAAGAGGGATTGGTCCATCATTCATGGTGAAGTGAAAGAGGTTGAGAGCATAAAAAGCCATAGTGGTTGTGAGGGTTCTAGGATGGAACAAGACAAAGAGGGGAAAAAAAACTCTTGATGCTCTCTCTTTCCTTTTCATTATATATATATATGCATTGTGAAAACAAAAGATTGTTGAATGCATGTGTGACTGAAAATAGCATGTGTGTATTTGCTTAAAGAAAATTGTGAATGCTGGAATGGTTAATTTCCTACCCAAGAATGGACATGAATGAGCTCATGTGCCTGTTGGGAAGGCATGAAAAATATGAAAGTCTCCTTGATGAGAATTGGATTGTCATGCCAATTGGACAATTAATTGACTGATATTAATGCCTATATTATGCTTAGTCTAATAGAATTTCAATGATGCATTTCACAGGTGAGAAAGGTGAAATCCAGTGGTGCACATTGATCATGGCAGCAGAACAAAAGTTGTTGGAATTGTCTAGAAGTCTCCTTCAAATGATTGCTAGGACCCAAGAGAATATTGGAAGGATGCTCAAGATACCGAAAAGGCAGAATGAGATGAACCACCAAATTTTGCAAGACTCTATGGTTTGCAAAAGGAGGTGAAAATACTTATGGGAGCAATCGGTAAGGGAATGGAAAGCGAATCAATGATGGGACATTCATCCAAGAGATCCGTTAAGAAATGGTCTAGGCATGAATACTCAAAGGAAATTGAGCAGGTAAAGGTGAAGCGGACAGCGAAATGTTGGAAATGCAGAGGACATCATTTACGTCGGGACTTCCCAACGAGGGAACATAAAGAGGGCAGCAGCCAAAAAGTTCCTCGATTTGGGGATGAGCCGAAGAGGACCAGAAAAAAAATCTCATGGAAGCCAAGGGGCTTGGTCCTAAAAGTTCAAAGAAAAATAATTGAATGTGGGACAGATCTGCAAAATTTTGAAATTTGGATGTGCAAATTGTATATGTATTCTTATGTATTGGAACATTGACGATGGTGTTATTCCAAGGGGGAGGGGATTTTAATAACCAAGTTTTGACCCCATTTTCATTAAAAGATACATGATGTATATTTTGTAATTAATCGTGGTGTGGAGCTAAAGGCAAAATCTCCACCATCGATTTGGTATTGTATGTTTCGGTAATAGGGATCGTTGTCGATGGTATATCATTCTATTTGACACATTATAGTTTTGGGAATCATGTAAATATGCACATCAATTAAAATAAACCTACATCCAGTTACGATGGTGCAACGTTAAATGAAAAGGGCATGATTCCTAAGGTTAAGGGGGATTTCTCTAACCCGTGGGGGCCATTGGGAGTTTTCCATGTGTTGACCACCCACTAAAATTCTGCTGGTCAATTAGTTGGGAGAAGTTATGGCTAGGAAGCGGTGGTTGGCAGGACTACCCATCTTTTCCCCACATACACTCCACCAACGAGTTTGCTCTTTCTCATGCAGTGGGAGGGGAACGGTCACCACTCTCCCACTCTTCCACTCATGATTTTGGGTTCTCCACTGTGGTTTTTGTCTTGACCATCTCACACAGGAAGGGGTCTGTTCAGTTCTTTCTTCTCTTGCCGATCCCTGGTAGGTGGATCTTCTTTCCTCCCACAACGAGTCATTTTGTTCTTCCTCCGTTCATGCAGAGAGTCTGACTCGATTTTATTTATCGGACTGTGAAAGGTATCCAGGGGATTTCACGATGAGATCGGCTATGTTCTTTCCCCGACTTGGGAAGAGGATTGATTTCCCTTTTGTAGTGTCGGACTGTGTGTATGTGTGTTACCCTCCCAGTTTTGTGGTCTACATCTATGTTTTCCCTTGTCCATGCTGGGAGTTTGGTTTCTTTCCCATTTGCGGACTGTGTAGTGTTGCCATCATTTCATTATGAGATTGGGGATGTTGTCTTCCACTAGTTGTGAGTTGCTCTGTATGCAAGTACCTTTTTGGGTTGTCACTGAGTTTTTTTGGCCATGCTGGGGCTAAGAACAACTCTGATTCGTCTTGTTGACAGGAGCTGTCTTCACCTTTTTTGTTTGTATTTGTCACCCTGTTGTCTTCATCTTCTTCACAGAGCTGTGAATTTTTTGTTTTACTGCGGTATGCAATGGTTGGTCTTTGTACTATTGAGAGTGGGATTAGAGGCTGGGTATGCTTGAGAAAACTGGTGTTTGGAGCCACTCAAACAAAGTTAGACTGCTTCCTTTCTTCTCCACAACCCTTGAAGAGTATTGGAAAGGGAAGTTAGGGCCTGAGGGACTGTGAAGCAGAGAAAGGACTAATTCCTGGTGTTGGATTTGTGGGTGTCTTAGAAGTCATGTTAACTCTGGTGTAGGCATCCTTATCTCTTCAACGAGGCCACCAGCTTAGCATTTAGCCTTTTCTAGCTCCTTGATGGCCTGATAAACCCTACTGTGTGTTTTTGGATGATTTTTGTACCTTGGCTATGTGTAATATTGCTTTGACCCTTATTCCTTGAGGAATCATGCCTAGCTTGGGGTGGCAGTGTTTCTGAGATATCGATGAGCACAATGGCCTATGGTTGGGTGGAACGTTGCAGCGATGTAGCTGGTTGTGGGACGAATTATTTTAAGATAAGTATTCTTGACTATTCTGTCTCTGCATTTAGATTTACTGATTAATGAATATGATGAACATGTGGTATGCTTGAATTAATGTATGTTTGCTTTCATTATGTATAAGAAGGATTATGCATCTTAGTATGTTTTATGTTTTTAGTTTTTATATTTCAGCATTACATGCCTGTTCATGTTCATGGGGCTATTTTCCCAGAATATTTTGATGGTTTGGTAGCATCCTCCTCGTTGGTCAGAGGGTTGGGGATGTTGCATAGCTAGAACTCGACACAAAATCTAATAACTCATGTGCTCCAAAGCTTGCACTCAACACAAAAATATCATCACTCATGTGCTACAGGTTCGATGCCCAACACATTATAGAACTCAATCATGCATTTAGTCTTCTGCACATTTTATAACAATAATCATCTTAGTAAAAGCATATTAAGGTAAATCACATAATATATCTAGTACATCGTACTACTACGATAATCGTGTCCCTCATTGTCCATGCCGAACATATACAATCACATACATGCTGAATAAACATATGCATTGGCTTACGCCCAATATATCTAACAAATCATCATACTCATGTGTAGTGGGATCTTACGCCCAATATACAAAAACAAACTTCAAAGTAACTCATGTGCAATGAGACTCCTTCCCATTATTGTTAAGGTCAATATGTGGTATTTTACATCAGTAATTCACATTTTTTCCCTTGCATATTAATTGGTTAATGTTACTACAAAAATCTGATTGCACACTTCAGGTAATAATTATAGAAGAGTTAGTATTATACTATGAATATCATATTAGAGATATTACATTCGTATCAAATCTCTTTCCTTGGCTCATCCTGTGTAAAGTAAACTCTCAAGTTCAATAAAATTTCAGCCATGTCATACTCTAAGGATGACGTCTATGATGAGTATGAAGACTATTGCAGATAGTATGAAGAAGAATAATTCCCCTATGTTGATGGAGGTCTAATAAGCGATGGAAATCATGACTTCTATGTTTGATCATATCATTAAGTCGTGAGACCTAGATCTATTCATGAAGGGTCCTCTTGTAGAGGGAGGACAAAGGAGCCAGTTATGTATCTTGCAAATTATTGGGGCCTAAGTGTTGGACTTATGAAGGACCTTTCTATTAGCTTTTCAACATTAAGCTAGCATTATTAGGATCTTTAACTGAGAGAATAACAAGTACAGCAATCAAACACAAGAGACAATGAACACAGTGTTTTTCCTCAGGGAAACCATAAAGGAGAAAACCCCGCAACTTCCTCAGAGATAGAATCGGCACCAAAATAGTAAAATCCCCAAAACAGTAAGTGATCTCCCAACAACAGTAATATTCTTGATCTTGACTAGCCCCAGTAACTTCTCCTTCCTCAACTATGCACTACACTTGAGTGTGGATGAGTTGTGTGATAAATAGAGACTCTAGTTCTCTATTAATACTAATCCTGACATGACTAAAACCCTACTAGGACCGACCTCTACTAGGAGAGTCTAATAACCCTAGTGCCCTGGAACTGCGGGGACTTTAACCCTTAGGAAATCGAAGGGTTACTCACTATGACTTGACATGACTTGTTTACATAATTGATCCTCCCGATCAGAACATCGGGGCATGAAAATATGACTCAATTAAATTATAGATACATCCTGGAATAAAAATCGGGTTACAATACATAATATACATAGATGAATACATTCCGAAGTTACAAATACATCAACACTCTCTCTTAACTAGGAAGGTATTCTTTCAACACAATTTTCAGCACTGGTCTTCTTCTCTGTATCAACTGGATCATCTTGTCATCTGCATCTTGGGTATTCTAAGTCTTTAAGTCATATTCATCTTCAAGTCATCGTATCTGGATCATCATGGGATATCATCACTGGATCTTGATCATCTCTCGATCTGGATCATCATGAGGCATCATCATTGGATTTGGATCATCACTCGATATGGATCATCATGAGGCATCATCACTGGATCTGGATCACCACTCGATCTGGATCATCATGAGGCATCATCATTGGATCTAGATCATCACTCAATCTGGATCATCACTAGCTATCATCACTGGATCTTGATCATCACTCGATCTGGATCATCACTGCTGGATCATCATCACTGGTCCTCGATCATCACTCAATCTCTATCATCCCTGGTGCTATCTCGTGATTCTTCTCATCACAGGAATTTCTACAGAGCCAGCTTTTTTTCATGATGGTTGTAGGCCTAGCCTCCATGTAGGTCTTTCTTCAGCGCTTATATCTGACACTAAGTCAGAATGGCCCGTCCATCACTTACATTTGACCTACTTGTCAGAAAGGCACACCCAGCTCTCACATCTGATCATGTAGGAACCAATCCTATAATCATATCAGAAAGGCCCAACACTCACATTCACCAGCATGATAGGAACTCAAACTACTATCATCTGTGAAATGGATTAGCATTTACAACCACCAACATAATAGGAACCCAAACTACTATCATTTGTGGAAAGTCACAACACTCACATCCACCAGCATGGTACGAACTCAAACTACTACCATCTGTGGAAAGGCTCAGCACTTACAATCACCAGCATGGTAGGAACTCAAACTAACACCATCTGTGAAAAGGCATAGCACTTATAGTCACCAGCATGATAGGAACCCAAACTACTATCATCTGTGAAATGGCTCAACACTTATATCTAAGTACATGGGAAGACATCCCTCAGTCACATTAGAAAGGCTCTCAGTCCTAGACTGAGGATCCCTGGTACCTCACCAGGTAGCTCCATTCAAAGAATGGCGGTAGCCCTTATATCTGACACTAAGTCAGAATGGATTAGCACTCATATATGAGATGGGAGGAACCTAATCCTTTAGCCATGATAGAATGGCTTCAACCCTTACATCTGATCAAGTGGGAACACATCCCTCTGTCACATCGGAATGGCCATGCACTCATATCTGATCATGTGACAACAAATCTCATGGTCATATCAGAATGACCCTTAGTCATAAACTAAGTTTTCCTGGTACCTCACCAGGCATCTCCATTCCAAGAATGGCAATAGCCCTTATATATGATCATGTAGGAACCAATCCCATAGTCATATCAGAATGTCTTAGCACTCACATATGACATAGAAGGAACCAATCCTCTCACCATGACAGAATGGCTCAGCCCTTATATCTGACCTGCTTGTCAGAATGGCTATGGATCTTAGCACTCATATCTGTCATGGAAGGAACCAATCCTCTCACCATGACAGAATGGCTCAGCCCTTACATCTGACCATGGAAGGAACCAATCCTCTCACCATGTCAGAATGGCTATGGAACTCATCACTTTCCCTTGGAGGAAACCTCAATCTAGAGAACACCAAGCTTCTCCCTAAAGTACTCCAACTTCACTCTAGCCAATGGTTTCATCAATACATCAGCTATCTATTCCTCCGTCGCAACATACTAGAGCTTCACTGCTCCCCTCTGCACCATATCCCTGATATAGTGATACTTGATCTTGATGTGCTTTGACTTGTCATGGAACACTAGATTCTCTGACAACTTTATGCAACTCTAGTTGTCACAATGTATACAAGTAGCATCCAACTGGAGATCAAATACATCAGACAGTAGCTTCCATAGCCATACTTCCTCACAACTAGCTAAACAAGCTGCGACATACTCTGCTTCAACTGTACTTAGTGCCACAGAGGATTGCTTACTACTAAATCAAGGGATCACACCTGATCCCATACTGAAGCAACATCCTGAATTACTCTTCCTATCGATGGCACTGCCTACCCAATCTGAATCAACATAACCTTACAGGTTAATCTTTTGATTTGTATCGTACTTGAGCCCATAATCAACTATACCCTTCAGATACCTCAGAATATGCTTTGCAGCAATCAAGTGAACATTTCTTGGATCTGTGAAGAACTGGCTCAAGGTGTTCACAGCAAAGCAAATGTCTGGTCTTGTGTTCATCAGGTACATCAATGACCCAATCATCTGACGATACATCATAGTATCAACCAACTCTAATGAAGCATCACTCAATAGCTTCAGGTTCGATGCCATAGGTGTGGCCATAGTCTTGCAGTCCATCATCCCAAACCTCTTCAAGATCTCTACTGCATACTTCCCTTGTCCAAGGAAGATTCCATCTGCACTCTACCATACCTCCATACCTAGAAAATAATGCATCATCCCCAAGTCCTTCATTTCAAACTTAGTAGTAATATTTCTCTTCGTATCAGCAATCAACCCATCTGTACATGTCACAAATAGATCATCTACATATAGTAGAAGCATCACTGGGTTGCCATATTCAACCTTGTAATAAAGGTTGGAATCTACTTTACTCTTGGTAAAGACCAAACTGGATAGAAAGCTATCAATTATATCGTACCAGGTCCTGGGTGCCTGTTTTAAACTGTACAGGGATTTCTTCAATCTACATACATGAGACTCTCTGTCATGTGTCTCAAAACTGAGTGGATGTTCTACATACACTTCCTCTTCTACTACACCATTCAAGAAAGCAGTCTTGACATCCATCTGGTGTATCTTCCATTTCATCACTACATCCAGAGCAAGTACTGATCTGATGGAAATGTATCTGGCTATAGGTGCAAAGTTTTCTTCATATTCTATTCCTTCTTTCTGAGAGAAACCTCGAGCTACAAATATTGCCTTATACTTTTCAATGCTACCGTCTGCAGCATGCTTGATCTTGTAGATCGATTTGGAAGTTACAACTGACTTCCCTTCTGTTCTTGGGACAACATCCCAAACATCATTCTTCATGATCGATTGATATTATTCAATCATAGAATCCTTCCATTCTTTCTATTCTGCCACTTCTTCATAACTGGAAGGTTCTTTATCAATGAAATCACATAATAAAGCTACATACCTGGAGCATGATCTGGTCCTTTTTATTTCTCTGTGATTTTCTTCTGGAGCCCCATATCTTTTAGCACCTTGGATAATTTCTCGTACCCAAGCAGGTTTCCTCTTATGAGGATTCTTATCCAGAGGTGGATCTACAGGTCTTTGTGGTTCTTCAAATTCTCGATCTTCTTCTTGAGCTTCTTCATTCATGGTTGTATCATGAATTCTAGGTGCTTCTATTTCTGCTTCTTTTGGTTCTTCAGCAGGTATCTTTCTGGATTTGTGGTAAGATGTGTCTTCATCAAATGTTACATCCCTACTGATGTCAATATTCTTGTATCCTGGGAAGTAGATTATGTAAGCCTTCAAGCTTTCAGAGTATCCCACGAATATGCCCTTCTTTCCTGAAGGATCTAATTTTGTCCTTTTCTCCTTTAGGATGTGTATGAACACGGGACAGCCGAATATTCTGAGATGGCTGACTTCTGGTTTCTTGCCGGAGAAGACTTCTTCAGGAGTCTTTTTCTTGAGTACTCTATGTGGAGTATGGTTCTGGACATATACTGTTGTTCTAGCAGCTTCAGCCCAAAGATGCATAGGAAGATCTTGATCATGAAGCATTGCTCTTGCAGCTTCCATGATAGTTCTATTCTTCTGTTCCACAATCCCATTCTGTTGTGGATTATAAGGAGTGGACAACTCCCTCTTAATCCCTGAGTCTTTTCATAGCCTCTTGAATTCATTTGAAGTGAATTCTCTGCCATTGTCTGATTGAAAAGTCTTGATATTCTTTTTAGTATGGTTCTCGATCAAGGCTTTGAATTCCTTGAATTTTCTGAATACTTCGTCTTTGTTCTTCATGAAGTAAACCCATGTCTTCCTAGAAAAATCATCAATAAAAGAAACATAATATGCATACCCGCTTAGTGAGCTTGATGACATAGGACCGCATACATTGGAGTGGATGATTTCCAAGATTCCTTTTTCTTTTCTTTCGCTACTTGGAAATGTCTTCTTTGTGTTCTTTCCCTTCACACATCCTTTGCAGACCCCATCATCTTTTGCTTGGATTTTTGGAAGACCTTCAACAGCTTTGCTTGCAATAGGTAGTGCTCTGTAATGCACATGTGAAATCCTTGTATTCCAAAGTTCCCTTGGCTCTACTGTATCATGGACCATTACTTGTTCTAGATGGACCTTCAATTTGTATAGTCCTCCTTCTTGTTCTCCAATTACTACCGCATCATCGATAGTCTTTCCTCTAGGCCACATAATGACTTGACCATCTATGAATGCCACCCGCATTCCTTTTGCATCCAATGCTGATATGGAAAGGAGGTTCTTCTTGAATCCTGGTACAAACAATACTTCCTTCATTGTTAGAGACTTACCAGATTCTAATTTATATGAAGATTCCCCACTACCTTTTATTGGATATTGGTAGTCATCTCCTAGCTTCACCTTGTGAGGTGATTCATGTTCTAATAGTTTTACAAAGGATTCCTTGAATCTATTCATATGTTTGGAAGCCCCACTGTCTATAAGCTAATCATCAATACCATGAGTAATGTTACCTGTGAGAGAAGAAATCAAAACATATTCATCCTCGCTTGAAGAATCTTCACTTTCATATCTGGGTCTCTTCCTGGATGGTTCATCATCCTCTGCAGCATGAGCATGATGTCTTCTTTTGTTCCCCTTCTTCTTATGAGAGTGATTCTTGCTCTTAGGACAGTCTCTTGCAAAGTGTCATTTTTCATCGCATGTATAACATCTCAATCTAGATAGGTCCTTTCTATTGTGAGAGTTCTTTCCTTTGGAGGAATGAGGATTTCTTCTTCCCTTCTTGGATTGAACTATGAGGGATTGATATTCACTTTCCATCTTCTCTTCTCGAGCTGCTATCCGTGCTTCTTCTTGAGAACATTCTTCCCATAGTCTGCTGAATTTGACTAAGTTATTTCTAGCACAGATTCCTTGAATGAAAGCATCCCGTGACCTAGGAAGGCCATTTAAAGTAGTCATTACAATCTCTGCATTTTCCACTTCTTCATCAATAGCTTCTAATTGTTCCTTGATCTGAGAAACCCTTGTGAAGTAAGACTGGATAGTTTCTGCATTCTGAATCTTCACATTCTTCAGTTGATTCCTCAAAGTCATCTTCCGATTTATGTTCTTTCCTTCAAACAACTTGGTTAGAGCATCAAACATGGCTTTAGGTGTCTTAAGAGAGGACACCTATGGGATAAGGTGATCCTTGATAGAATCAGCAATGATACTTTTTTCCATAACCATCTTCTTCTTATGTAAGACCTTTTCCTCATCTCCCTCTGGAACTGGAGCCTCCTCATGAATGTAGGATTCTAATTCATTTTCTTCCAGGACCAGGGAGATCCTATACTTCCAGACTCGGAAGTTATAAGCTCCCTCAAGCGTTTCATCAAGCTTGGTATGATGAGACATCTTGAAAATGAGATTCTAAAATGGAAATACAAGAGATCTTAGATCTTACCAGGTCACAATGTCGGATCTGAGACTTGACCTAAAAATCCCGCAGAGCTGGTTCAGGGGCAAGTTAGGATTTTGCTTTTTCGGAGTTCTGTCCACCCAAATGCCTTGAAATTTGTCCCTAACTTCGATTTTGGGGAGGAGATAAATCCAGTCTTGGGCTCACTGAAAAATTCCTCTTCTATAAAAATCCCTAATTTCCTATAGCAGTGATAGGTCCAAAACTGAAAAACCTCAAAATTGGATTCTGTTTCGACAGAAAGATGCGCCCTAAGGAGGAGAGTTGTTCCACCTTACATTTGCTGAAAATATGTGGAGGAAGATCCACAAACTAGGAATCCCTAGTTCCTGTAGCTGCACAGTGTCTTCTTCTCAGGTTAGCTCTGATACCATGTTAGTTTTTCAACATTAAGATAGCATTATTAGGATATTTAACTGAGAGAATAACAAGTACATCAATCAAACACAAGAGACAATGAACACAGTGTTTTTCCTCGGGGAAACCATAAAGGATAAAACCCCACAACTTCCTCAGAGATAGAATCAGCACCAAAACAGTAAAAGTCCCAAAACAGTAAGTGATCTCCCAACAGCAGCAATCTTCTTCTTGACTAGCCCCAGTAATTCTCCTTCCTCAACTATGCACTACACTTGAGTGTGGATGAGTTGTGTGATAAATAGAGACTCCAGTTTTCTATTTATACTAATCCTGACATGACTAAAACCCTACTAGGGCCAACCTCTACTAGGGGAGTCTAATAACCCTAGTGCCCTGGAACTGCGGGGACTTTAACCCTTAGGCAATCGGAGGGTTACTCACTATGACTTAACATGACTTGTTTACATAATTGATCCTCCTGATCAAAACATTGGGGCATGAAAATATGACTCAATTACATTATAGATACATCCCAGAATAAACATTGGGTTACAATACATAAGATACATAGATGAATACATTCCGAAGTTACAAATAGATCAACACTTTCTTTTCGAGAATACTAGAATATTGAGATACATAAGTTATTCAGAGATTCGTGACTGTCAAACAAACATGAAAAGGATTTCACACATTTTTTATGAAGTGTGCAAGAAAGTGGGTACTACATGGTTTCCACCTTGAGGCAAAAGAGAGAAAGAAGAAGAGATACCTAAGGAAGAGCACAATCCATAACAAAAATATTTCCAAATAGATGAATATAATGAAGATCCTACACTTAGTAATGTGGAGGAGGAAACACACACGGATAATAAAAATTCTGATTTATACATTAACCACTCTATATTTTAGATCCTTGAAATACCCTCCAATCCATAAAATGGAAGTGATTTAGACAAGGGTGATTCCCTGGTTGAATATCTACTTTGGAAGGAGAATAATACACTCCAAAATAAATTTGAAAAGGCTATAAATCCAATCCTTAATGGTGACTATTATGGAAATGAGGAAGACGCAGAGATTCATGAGGTGGAGTGCAAGTTACTGCAAGGTGACTGCATGGAAGAAAGTGGGAAGAAAAGAGTGAAGATGGATGAACTTATGTATTCTTGGTGGGTGATTTCCATATCATTGCTAAGGATTTTGGTTCATATAATGGTGGTGAGACATATTTTGGATCAAATCCAAAAGAATATTACAAATGAGGTTTATATTCACCTCTTGATCCACATAATGAAAATCAATACAAGGCCACAGCACTCATGTGTGAACTTGATAATTTCGTGGAAGAGAAGGCCACCATGGTGCGCTTACAGGAATATGATGAAGATGAAATACCAAGGTATTCTATACTTTCTTATTTGTGTAATGATCACATATCATTTCAACTTTCAGTGATACCCTCCACTTCAAATCATGGAAGTGATTTTGCAGAATATTCAAAGGCTAGAATCTATGTTGATAATGAGTTTTGTGTTGTGGGTCCATGCTGAAATAAAAATGGTCTTTTATGTCAGATATTAGAAGAAGAAACCTTGGTGGAAGATATAATTTGTGAGGAATATCAATTTATAGGATCACTAAAGGAGGATAGAGAGAATTTTACGGAAGCCATGAAAAACTTTGTCGACATCAATGCCTTGGTGGCAAGATGTTTCTCGAAATATTTTGGAGGGGAGATAGAAGGGTAATCCTTTCTGGAAGAGTTTATAGCAATTAAAGAAGGCATGGAAAATATAAAGAAGAGCTATATGAACTTAATATTTTACATATATCGTCTCCTCATGGTGTTTGAAATGTACCATTTCTCATTCAAGAAGGAAACAGAAGAGTCTCAAAAACTCCATAGTGAATAAGAGGATACATATGAGTCATTGAAGAGCACACAGAGGGCCCTTCAAGAATCAATAATGTAGAAAAATAAATTTTTAAAGGATTTTATCTCATCACACACCCTATTCTATATCGAATTTGGTTATTTTCACATGGAAGATGTCATAGTGGAGGTGATGATGGAATCTCATTCAGAAGACAAGCAGAAGGAAAGTTGTGATTGACAAGTATTGTTGAAAGGATATTCTATAGAATATATTCACCAAACCCTTGAATTGTTGCAGCAATACCTTCAAGAATACATACCATTCTTATATGCAAGTTAAGGAACTTATTTGTCCAAGGATGGGATAGACAAGTACAACACCGAGATGGAGGTCCAAGGATGTGCAACTATTTCCTACATCTATAGGGAGTTGCTTGACATGCATGAATTGGAGGAGAGGACACAGGAGCTATCTATATGGATAGAAGACTTAGTTTTGAAGAAGGTGGATGAATACAATCCACATAAATCAGAAATTCAAAGATTTTATTCATCAATGGATGGGGTGGATGAACACATATCCAAGATGGAGATTCATAAAGAAAAAATTATTTTTCTTCTATGATAAGACTTTTCGATTTACTGATATTGTCCTACCCTGTGGGAATCCACAAAGATATATTTTGCAACCATAATATACCTCTAGTACATATGTATAGGAGGTTCATTGTGATTTTCATGTGCCTGGAGGATTTGAGAGAAAACAAAATGGAGACCAAGCACTTGCACTTTTTCAAAGAGATTTGGAGATGGCTCTTGGTGAAAATTTTGGAGAAGGCACAAGATGGTACAACTTATGAACCAATCGAAAGAGTGAAGGATTCACCCGCTTTCCTGGTGTATGATTATTACAAAAGTTCCAATTGGGTTCATGAATTTCCATCCTCTACACTTTTTACTACAAATACAACACATGAGAATGATAAGTGGTTCAAGGGATTCTTTCTTATGGTTCCAAGTAAGGATAAAGAGGCTCTCATGGCCTTTATGAGAGCACCAACCCATTCTTAAAAACAAAAAATGCATCCATTTCCTATCTTTGATTCCTTCATTTATGGTGGTGATTGCATGACTAGTTGAGCCATTGGGATTTTGCACATGAGAAAGAAATAAGATTCCCATATGTAAGTGACAATTGGAGGATTTTTTCATATACGGAATGAATGGGTAGGTACTTGTTGGAGTTATGCACCATGGAAGATGTATGTTTTTCTTAAACCAAGGGATTTTCAACAGACAAATCCTACATCTTCTGTGAGCAAAATGGGAATATATCATTGTTGGAGGATGCCTATAATTGTCTAGGTACATGGGACTCACACCTATGTCATTTCAGAAATATAATTGTGATATTCATTGCTAGTGTACATCAGGCACATAAAGAATTTTATGTGGGGTGGGGAAGTCTCGTAGATTTCTAATTTTGCACTGGGAATTTTCAATTTTCAATGAGGTGGTATGATTTCCACATCATGAATTTCACTTTCTATGATGATAAATTTTTATGGTGGTTACAAATGTTTGGAAGGATGCACATAATGATAGTTTTTCTTAAGAAATGATTAGATTATCTAGGATATTTATTTGAAATAATAAAAATTACAACAAAATTCGTAAGGTATAAAAGATACATGAGACACAAATATTTTCACCGGAGAAACCATAAAGGAAAAAACCCCGCAAACTTCCTAAAAATAGTAAGATGATCAAATGAACTAATAAGAAGTATTCAACAGCTATCTATCTCTCCTCCTCTAATAGTCTCTCTCTCTCTCTCATACAAAGTTGAGAGTATGAGGTGTGTATAAATGAGGGAGAGAGCCTCCCTATTTATACCCTTTTAAGTCACTGACCAAATGCTGGGTCTTGTAATAGCCCATTTTTTACCATACCCATTATACCCTTTTGCCTTGTCCTACTTCATTTCTACACACCATATAGATGTTTTTCCTCAAATTGAGTTTAAATCCCAACATGTATGATTTATTACTTTCTTATTCTATTAATACGTAAGATGTTATAGTTAAAACTTTTCATTTTGAATTATGCTAATATATCTTGACTTTATAAACATAGTTCTAGCCTCGAGGAACACAAGTGTAGCATCCCGCTTAGTTGGAGAAGAAAACGATTATTTGGTACCAATTGTTACTCTTCAGTCCTAGCTCCATATGCTGAGTAGAAACAATGATCATATTTCCATGTGGTAGCTCCAACAAAATTTAGCTGCAACAGATAGGGTATATTCCATATAATTTATTATGTTTGATCCATTAATGGCCAGAGAAACAATAATCCCTATATTCCTTGTATTCATTTAATTTCATGCACAGTTGTCACAGCTTGTTGTAACAAGGCATCCTGAAGATCGTAGATCGTCATGGCTTCTTGATATTAGTGGGTGATGATTATGTTGTTCATGTATAAATATGGGGAGGCGATCTGATCCTGGGGTTGGTTGATTATTATCAGACTATGTAAGCTGTGACAGAGAGATATAACTATAATTTCCCATTTTAATATAAGGAGCAGGTTTATTCATATTTCTATGTCTTAACTTGTGTTAGTCCTAGTGTCTCTGTTTGAAGGCTAGGCCTTCCTTCCCACAGAGATTTCCAAGTTAATTAGATACTTTGATTATTTTTGTTGTGTGTTTTGAAAATTAGAATATATGCATTTACAGTTAGCTACAACAGAAATGGTTGAACATTGTGTTTCCTTTGATAATTATTGTTTGCATTCCTATTAAGCTGCAACTGTGCAGTGTTCCAATCGACTATGTAGGATAGTTTCTATTATGCATGTGTGACAATAGCTATTAAATTCAATCTCGGATCTAGTTCCTTCCAATTACTTATCTTTCTCAGGTTTTCTAATTTAGTCAAATTATGGTTTGGGATTGTTTGGTTCAATTACTATTGTTTCCAATTCTTATATTAGTTGAATTAAACATGTTATATTGATTCACTTATAGTCTGATACTATAGGATTTAACTTCTTGCAAAAGTAAGTCTAGTTATTCATTCTTAGATTTGTTAATGTTGGATTGATGATGTAGGAAGGTAATTGCATTTATGAATTATTAGATGCGTAAATTAGATTAGTTTTAGCCATGAGAAGAATTTGACTGAGCAGATAGGTAAGACAATCAACTTTAATTTATTCAATCATCTATTTAAGTGTTTATGCACAGATTGTGCTAATTATCTTTGAAACAAAAAGACTTCCCTACGTTGACAATTCATATTGAGCATTATGTATCTTAGTTGTAATTAATTAGCATATAGGGTGACCAACATTTTGGCTCCATTTTCGGGGATGTGTTGGCGAAGCTCACCAACAAAGCTTCATTGACAAGGGTTCACATTCTATCGATGCCCTACAGTGCAATATCCCTGAGCACAAACCCAGATAGGTTTTACCTTATCCAACAACATCTACAAGGAAAATGAGGTCTCACCCAAGGTGTTCAAGGGAGAGCTGTCAGAATCGAGTTTTCGACAGTGGGAGACGAGGATATGGGGATCCGATGGAGGGATACCATAACTTATGCAACCATCACACAGTATCATAATATCGCAGCATTAGTCATGGAACATCACTACTCACAGCACATCAAACAGTTAAAAAACCACAGATTGCATCGACATAAAAGCAACAAATCTCACTGATGTAGTAGAAAGAGACTGAATCACATCTATATTATGCCATTGTAACAAAATAGAGTCACACCATCATAACATATCTATAACAATAGACAAGAATTGAACCATACTCATCACATCATATTAATATTGTGCAAATGTACCACATTACATAGTTCTCTCCAAAACCGGAGACTGCATACATCAAGAAGAAACCTGGATAAGACCATAGTTAAGACAGAAAATCCTCCATAAAACAGATCGCACCAGATATTATCCATACAATCATGCATACAATCACATACAATTGCTCACGACTGCCCACATATGACTCTTCTTCCATTCTCCCTAATTTCCCCAAAAATAGATCTATAAATAGGCTTATGCCTTTACATCAAGGGTCCACTACTAACTGACTTCTAACCACTACTGACCTATTGAAACAAAACTTGGTCAAAAATACATAAAATATTTAAAAAGTAGTTTTTTTTCGCTTATCGCGCCTATCTTCCTTTGTGCAGTACTGTGTGAGCTTGCGTAGCTGCTGTGACACTGAGTAACTCACTCACCCCAAACCCCTTGCCAATAGGCCCCCAACATATTTTTGTGGCTTGCCCTCGAACTACGTCAAGTTCACAGGGTGTGTGTCGAAGTCTTGTCCTTAAAATCTGTAAATTGCTGCGTAATTTTTTGAACCTGTAGCTAGACTTTATTGGCGATACTCTGACAGTTAGTCAAAGTTTGTTGGATGGGGTGCTCCTCCCGTTGTTGGCCATATTTCGATTCTCTTAAACATCCTGGAGCATGGCGATGGCCTTAACAGCCAACTGGCCACTAAGTTCTTGGAATTCATCGAGCTTCTCACAGCGCTTTTGTTGGCGTTCTTGTGCTTAGGCAACTCCCTGCTGCAAATCCTTTAATTTTGTGGCCCAAATGATCTGGACCATCAGCGGCATGGCCTTCAACAATGTCTTTAGAGTTGTTAGGTGGTCCTCTGCCTCTTGCACCTGCACAGTCAATTGATCAAGTTGCTCATCCTGAATGTACAATACTTTTCCAAAACTGCATGGTCTCCTCCATAATATTTTTAGCCTCTTGTTTCATGGTGCTGAACTGAGTGGCAATTTCTTCAATGGAGGTCTTGTGCTACACAACCTGTTCTGGAAGTGTTGTGGGTTGTACCTGGGCCTGGAGCAGCAAGTTATTATCCTCAAGTTGAACCATAGTTTTCCCCAATCACTTATCTTGTTCAACTAGGATAATCTTGGTGGTGTTGTCTAAAATGTTTTCGTAGGAAATAGAAATAGCTTGCTCAACTTCATTGTATTGTGCGCATAGCTGCACTTGTTCAACAATCAGGTGGTCTTGAGCCTTCTTAAGGTCGGTAATTTCTTCAACATCCTTCTGCTACAACTCGACCTGTGTCTCCTTCAACTGGTTGATTTCTTGTAACTTTTTTTCTATAAACTACACGTGAAACTGGTGCATCTCCTCTACTTCCTTTCACAGCTTCTCAGTGGTATTCCAGGACTTGACATAGCCCTCAGCCAAATATTTTTGCCGTGACACCAACTCCAGTGCATTGCCATGCTACAACTCAACCAATGTTGTAGCTAATAATTTGTTCAGAACCAAATTCACACTCTGGATTGCGTGCATCTACTGGTGAACTTCTTCATTGCCGACGTCGATCGCATTCGGGGGAACTTGCACATTCCTATCCTAGGGATCAGTGTTGATCAACGGGTTGTCCTGCAACAGAGGTATTGCCAATGGTTGTTTGGAAATAATATAAAAAATGGACTCTAGCCTATTTCTTACCTCACCAAATTCTTCATGGTTGGATTCATGAATTTCCATAGCTGCCACCGTAGATGAATCTATGATGGATTTGGTAAGCCATTGCAGCTGGTATTCCATCCCTAATTTGGTACCACTGCTTGCCTCGTACTCTTGATTCCATTTTGTATGAGTATCATTCCGCATGCATTGTACTATATCCTAAGGATCCATTGATGACTCATTGTCGAAGTCATGGGTGCTCAATTCCTGTGGGGCAAGGTCTTCAGGGACCTCTGGGGGTAGCTCCTTATCTAACTCCTCCTGACTCACCGGGACACGCTAGTCCCCTGGAAAATATTACGCAATATTATCCAGCTCTTCCATGGTGAAATTATAAGGCAATGGTAGCCACTACTGATCAGGGTCCCACCTGGCCTGAATATGAATGGAGTGGGGTCCAATAGCAAACTGACAGATCCACTGATAATTGGAAATGGTGCAGGGAGAAACTCTGTAAATAACAACAGTGATAGCCTACAACGTTTCCCAATATATCCAAAAATGGATAGCACAGTCTATCTGGTGACTGGGCTCTTCGACCCACCATAGGTTCTAATACCGAGCACCATGGCAAACCTTGACTGCCTCAACTGCCATTGGTTGGTAGTCCTCAGGTTCCATCCAAGAAATGAGAGCGATAAGAATTAAAATCCAACTATAAGAAAAGGTCCGCCTGGTCTGAGCGGAAAGAGAATATTCAAGCAACTGATTTAACAAAAATAAAGACCAATTCGTTTGTACCCCCTCAACACATTTCTGAGCATAGGACACGACACCCAACTTGCATTGGACTGGGTGATTTTTGCGAACAACCTTGCTGGCCATAATTCTTGTGCCAATGCGCATCAGCTATGAATTAATATTGTCAATGCAATAAGCACAACCATCCCGTTGTAAATCGAAGTGCTCCTTCAGCTGCTTCACAAGTCTCTTATCCATATCTCTTCCACGAATATACTACATCGGGTCCTCCCTAGCCTTTGGTAAACCAGTAATGTTGGAAATCAAGTTGAATGTGATAGGGATCAGCGTATTCAGCCAAAGCATCCCTCCATGGAAACATTCCATTAGTTTCTTTACACATGCATGTGCTTCATTCAAGCGGCCAAAATGTGGCATATTGATGAGCCCCAATAACCCAGAGTTTTCTAAAACACTGGCCCATGGTTTCGGAATTCGCTAAATGGGGCCACTAGGCGCTATAGAGACGGATTCATATGGATCGTCCTGGACATATTTAAGCAATAGAAGTTCATGATCGTCAAACTTGAGCCTGATCATTGTTGGGATGATATCAACTGAGCACGTCATCCCTTTCGACAGCATTGACAACTTGGACGAGTACTTTTGATTTTTCAACATCTATCATAGCTTGGATCCTAAATGCATAGGAGTGACATATCCCAAGATATCATGTACCAAGACACCCTGAGGTGCCCCAGACTCAACAGCTGCTAAACTCGATGGCCTTGTCTGTGCAGTTCCTTGTCCCCGCATTCTCACAGACGTGTGATTTTTCCTCTTCTCTGGTGGCATAGGACTGGGTCTCTAAGTCTACCACTTTCACTCTGGAATGGACAACGAACCCACTAGCATACTAATGATTTCTTCTTCCATAGCCGTGGGCCAAACAAGGTACTTGTACTCACTTAAAACGTCTATGGCATCAAGTCTGCTCAGCATCCCTTACCCCTCAAAACCTGAAAATACACTCAGTAGCTCGAACTGTACTTTGCTCCACACTCTGCACAAAATTCACAACTAAAAATACACTCAGCATTCTCGCAACTAAAGAATCCCATCCTCCATAGCTTACGAGGTGTTTTATAGCCACTTACAATAAAAAATGCATCATTACTAAATCTAACTTCACAGTTATTGCCAAATCGGGTATTAATGACACCAAATCTATCGGCGATCTTATGCTTTTGATGATCGGATCACCCATTAATGTGGGTCTCTTCAACAAGCGCTGCCAGCCAACTGGTTTAACTACCTGCATTTATTACTTGATTTCACCACCCCACAACCCTGCAACTGTCACAACTAGTCAACTGACTACCGCTAACAATCTTAAATTTGCACAACCTCTCCCTCAAGGCTCGCCTTGCTCTGCTAAACTAATATCTTCATCATCATTTTTTTTTCAACAGTTCATGTGGTGTGCATCACCAACCCCGTTCTATAGGGATTTAAGTGACTCCTGTTAATGAGCTCCGACAACGTTGCACCATCTAATTGTTGTAACTGAACTGCACCGCCAGATGTAATGGACTGAATAAGATAGGTACCTAACCAGTGCGTTTGTAGCTTACCTAGATTATTGGTGAACTTACTGTCATATAACAACACCAAATATCCTGCCGCAAACTATTTATGCTTAATATGGCGATCATGCCATGCCTTCTGTCAATCCTTCAGAACCTGTTGCTGGAAGCCTGCGATGAAATGATATTCTTCAAGATGACGCAAGTGCGCAACATGTTCTTCTAATGCCACTGCATCATCCATGCCCATTGTTGCGGAAATCCGCAAGCTGGGAATGATATAATCCATAGGCATGACTTCCTCTTGCCCATAAACCAACTTAAAAGGTGTCTGACCTGTTAGTCATTTGCAAGTAGTGTGATAGGCCCATAGAACTGCATGAATTTTTAAATCCTAGTCATTGCGGTTATCGTTACATATCTTGGTCAGCGCTATCTCCAAAATTTTGTTGAAGGCCTCAACAGTACCATTTTCCTATGGGTGGTATGGTGTACTCCTCTTATGTTGTATCTAGAGTTCCTTAGTTAGCACTTTTACCATCTGGTTGACAAAGTTACTGCCCTGGTCACTCATCAGGATTCTAGGACACTCAAATCACGTCACAATGTTCTCAAAAATAAACTGTGCTACTGTTGTAGTGGTACAATCAACGAATAGTGCAGCTTTGACCCATCGAGTCAGGTAGTCATTTGTAGTAATAATATTGCGAGTGCCAGTGTGCTTACCTAGAAGATTGATAGGACCCACAAATTCTACAACCCATTTATCAAATGGTTGCATAGTCACCTAAGGCACCAGCGGCATCTCATCCCTCCGCGATGGTTTACTGACTCGTTGGTGGACATCACAACTCCTTTCATAGTCTACAACATCAGTACGCAATATGGGCCACCATATCCCAGCACACAACACTTCTCATGCAATAGTGCGGCCTCCATAGCGGCCTCCTATGATCCCTGCATGTGCTTTGTCTAGAATGGGACACTACGCATGAGGTAAGACACACCATTGCATTATTTCATCTGGTCCAATTTTATATAACTATCCAGCAATTAGTTGAAAATTGGAGGCTTTTACGACCAGCTGATTCTTTTGGCTAGTCGACATGTATATTGGGGTGACATTAGTAGACAGAAACTGAATAATCGGTGCATAGTGATCATCTGCGACTTCAACTCAGAACAATTGTGCATCTGGAAATCCATCATCAATATCGGTTGGTTCTTCACCATTCTCAACATGTGACAGATGATCCAGACCATCATTCAACCATCCCGTCTTTCCCACTATTTCAAAATAAAACCCTTGGAACAAAAGAAACCACCTACAAATTCTCCCCCCCAACACAGGATTATTGACTAGGTATTGTAAAGAAGAATGATTAGTGAACATCTTGAAATGTTCTCCCAACAAATAATGCCTGAACTTTTGCAGAGCATAAACCATTGCCAAGCCTTCCCTTTCGGTCATGGTATGATTTCATTCAACAAAGGATAACTTTCAACTAGCATATGTTATTGGATGATCCAAGTCTCCTTCGCTTGGTTGCGCAAGAAAAACCCCTAGTGCAGTAGAAGAAGCATCAACATGCACATGGAATTATTTATCCCAATCAGGGAAAACTAGTATTGACATAGAGGGCATCTTGGCCTTTAGAGTGTCAAAGTTTCCTTGACATTCTGGAGTCCATTCAAACGCAACATATTTCTTTAACATCTTTTCCATCAGAGAGGTAATCACAGTGTATCCTCTGATAAACTTGTGATAGTAGCTCGTATGTCCCATTGTTTCTCGAAGCATATTTACATTCATCAGTGGTGCTAAACTGAGGATCAGTGCAATCTTCGTCAGATCGACCAACAGAACTTCTTTGCATACAATGTCCCCAAGTAGTATGCCAAAGGGTGCACAGAAAATACATTTTTTTGAATTCAATGCAATCTGATGTTGTCTACATGATTCCAACATCAATCACAAATTTTCCAGATGGTATCTAATCAGGCTATAGATGGTCCACTCATCCATATATACCTGCAGGAAAAACTCTTTAAATACAGCGACAACTATGCAGGAGAATACAATGGGTGCATTCTTTAGCCCAAATGGCATGATGGTATATTGGAAGCAGCCCCATTCGGTGACAAACATAGTCTTATGGTGATCCTCCTTCACAATCCAGATCTGGTGGTATCCTAAAATGCCATATGTGAAGGAATATACCTCCTGGCTGCCTACACCTTCTAGGACTTCATCTGTAAAAGGGGTCGAGAACTGATCTTGCACACATGCATCATTCAACTTTCTTAGATTGACACAAATGAAGATTTCACCAGTATTCTTGTCTTGGACCACCATTGGGCTTATCCATTCTAACTCTTCTACACGTTCAATAATCCCATCATCGAGCATCCTATCAATCTCAGCTTTCATGTCATCCTTGTATCGCGGGTTTAGTCTATACGGCCTCTGGTGAACTGGTTTTATGTCTGGCTTGAGTGGAATCTTCATTTCCCCCAAGTCATCGAGTATCCCCTTCATCTATGAAAATCGCGTTGGGAAAATTTCCTGTAATTGATGCAGTAGATCTGTGATTTTGGCCATCATCTCTTCGCCCCAATAGTCTCCGACATTAACAGATTTTGTATTTTTTGCCAACCCAATGTTAACTTTCTAGAATATCAGCGGCTAAATCATCGATTCCGTCGGTATGTTAGGAGCTGTGACACCATGGCTTCCTTTGAACTCTATAATATCAACATTCCGCAGCTCGTCATCATCTTCATTTTCCCCGGATAAGTTGTATCACATCATCATGGATTGGATGGAGAAATTTGCATGAGGATCAATGGGGTGTGCAATAGGGATGAATTTTGGTACTACATCATGAATAATGTGTAAATCATTACATACCTCGGGGTTTGCGTCCTGGAAGCTAAAAGTTTGCACAAAGAAAACTAACAACTCCTCCCAACTGGTAAAGTGCAATTATGTTGCCACATACCAGGATCTTGGAATCTCTTCTAGAGTATGAAAAAAAGAGTGAACCCACTCATCTCTAGGTTGTGATGTCCATAATGTTTAACACTCGATTAAATAAATGGTGGGGTCATTTTTTCCATCATATCTCCTAGCACGATAGACCTCTATATCACCAAAGCAGACCCTCAGCAACCTGCGGCACTGCTCCCAGTCATGGATCGTCTGTTTGTGTGTCGCCCACCATCGAGTCGGAGTGGCCTTCAGTGCTACATCAAGAGCCAGTATCCTTTGTGGTTCAAACACCTTCTCTTCAAATATCTAAAAGAATTTTGATAGCCCCGATAGTCCTTCATAAATAGGTAACTTGACTGTATCAGTCGCAACATGTCAAAGAGACTATGTAATCAACCCACATTTTCTGAATGATATTTCATGCAATCGATTCTGCCAATTTTCTATAGCATCTTCAGAATCAGCTGACGTGGAACTGGCACTTTTCCATCCAAGTTCACCATCAACTATAGGATGGATATAGTCCTTAGAGATGTTCCAAGCATGATCCCAACTTCTCCCGACTTCATCCTTGATAGGTTTGATATATCTTTGTCCTTCTTGAGGGTCCATAGGAGTAGTGACCCTAACATCCTAGTTTTCAAATGTCATAACACGTTTTTTGAAATTGATAACGTCCATGCTATCATTATCCCATCCAATTCCTAGCAGCGCGAGATAGGAACCACCATCTTCTACAACTTTTATCACATTAAATTCAGCACGTGTTTTCCTACCTTCAATGTTGACAACCAAGTTTGAAACTTGACCAATGGGCTGAACCTTCACCTGGTTTTCTAAACACAGTTAGACCGATGACCATCCCAATGTTAGCTTTCCCATCAATTGCCAAGTTTTATTCATTAGGATGTTTACATCTGATCCGAGGACTAAAATGACCGAATCAACCTCATAATCTCCAATCTAGATATTCATCCTCATCTCCTTGCATGTCTTCCTTTGTTGCAAAGAATTCACAATAGAATCTTTCACTGTCTTATCTGAGAGATGCAATAATGTTTGAAGCTTGACAAGGGCGTCTGAGTCCCGCACTAGAAATATACAACTCTCAAATAACTTGTGCAGTGTATCATACTACCACGATGGTCCTGCTTCTGTGGAGGGATTGTTGCCGCCTTTTCACACACCTGGATCACGTGGAAAAAATCTTCAAGCCACTCGGTGTGTCCTTGGGGGAAAGTCTCGAGTCAAGGTTGTCACCTTGTTCTTGACTCCTCCGTTTAGGCTCAACTCCTAATGAAGCCAAGGGGGGTAGACCGTATTAAGTTACTAAGGATGATTTCTTAGTGTAATGATGTTGTACTGAATCAGTTATTTAGGAGTTTGAATATTTTAACTATAAACAATCAAGATAACAAGATACGAAGATACACACGAAAGCACAAAGTTGATACACAATATATATATGAAGCAAAAAAGACCAGTGCCTTAAAAATGGAGTCAAAAGAGATCAGTGTGCTTGCATGTTTTTGGAATAAATGTTTTTCGATTCCATCTTGGTATGTTTTAAGTTAAAATTGGAGTATGAGTTGTTTAAATTAGGCTTAAGGGGGACTCCAGATATACCCGAGAGTACTTGGAGTATGTCCAAAAAAAAGCCTATACGGCTACCCACAAGGAATATGTGGGCTGAAATGGAGTCTCTGGGACTGTGTTCGTAATGCACCCATTAGGGTGTGACAGAGATTGGCGCCCCGAGGTCACTTTTCAGTAGGTTCCCGCTTCCTTTGGGTATTTTGCCACCGTAAAGGTTTGATCAAGGTGTTGGATTTTCACCTAATGGTATGTTAATTGAGGAAGGTGAGTCCTAATTATGCTAGTCACCCAAGTGCTTTTGATATAGCTTGACTGATCAGACGAACCGCAGCCAAGTGCAGAGCATACACACTGGATTCTTGTAAATTTTAATAAGTTTTAAAAGATGTGTTCTTGCTTAAAAGAAAAGCCTCCAAGAACCTCTTTCGATCCAAGTGGATCTCAATCTGGGAATCAAGGAGGGGTTAATTTTAAAATGATGATAAACAAAAGATGAGAAAATAACACAACTACACAAATATGGTTTTCTGATTAATCCTACCACGAATCTCTTTCCCCTTTCGGGTCACTCGGGAAATCGTGGGGTAAGTATTATGATTACTTTTGAAGGTAAGATATGGAATATGGAATTAACAAAAATATCAAATATACTACCCTGCAAATTAGATCAATTCTAGTAAAAGGAAATAAGTAGAAAACGACGAAAATGGCACCGACGCGAATCCCCCCAGGGGGGATGGGGAATGGGCTCGAAAGAGCCTATTCAGGGATGATTTTATTACAGTGGTTAAAATATAAAAGCACTGATAAAACAGATATTTCTTGGTCCTTATATAGGCTGAAACCAAGATCTTACAGTTTATATAAAAAAATTACAAATTATGTGACAAAAGAGAGACCCCTGGGGGGGATTTTAGCGCTCCAAAAGCCACTTTGAATAGAAAATTCATTTCTTCTCTGTCAGACCTGATAAATGAAATCAAGTGAATTAGAATAACAAATTCCCCAAATCACTTGAAGAGTGCCTTTGGGTCAGCCTACTTTATCTAAAAAATTAATGAAATTAAACTAGCTAAACCGACGAAAAAGGAACCAAGGAAAGCAAGCTTTCCTTGGGATGTTGGCTTGCTGTTTGTGCAGCCAATTAAAAGCACTGATATTGCAGAATATTGAAATTATTGAACAGAAAAAGAAACTACCTTAACAGCAAGCTATGAAATTTTCAATAAACTACTTGCGAAACTAAGGCAATTTTAGCTAGATCTCTTGAATTTGAACTTTATGCACAAAATGAAACTAAGATCTAGAGAATTGAAGGGATATTGATAATTAGATATATGTATTCTTTTATTTATGAGCTATATCAGATTTAGAAAAGAAACCTTAAAGTAACCAGTTTAAGGAAAGTTTAATAATTTTTAAAGGAGGAAGAGAGAGAAAGAGTGTTGGTTTCCTTGAAGATCCACAGTAGAGCTTTCAGGTGGAGTGCCGAGGAACTATGGCTTTGAAATGTTTTGAAGAGAATGAATAAGAAAACTATATCAGCATCCTCTCCAAAGTATGAACTTGCAACTCAGCTGAAATCAAAGAACTTGCCAAGAAACTTGTGAGATCCGATTAGTACATACAAAGAGATTCAAGATAACATGCATATACACTTATAGGACATGCTAAATCTAGATCTCTAAACATGCATCAAAGGAGATTGAAATTCAATAAACTTATTGAACAACACCTTTCCTATCAAGATTGTTATAAGCTAATTACCAATCTTAACCACAGATCTACAAGAAAATAGCAAAAAATGACCATAGATACAGGTTACCTCAGTAAAACAATGGCAATAATCATCCACACATGTAATGGCACCACACCGTATTGCCTCCAAAGCTTTTCTTATTTCAAATGAGAATTACAACAATACAATAGCAGCAGCACCTCAATCCCAGTTCTAACTAGCTTGGAAGAGGATGTTGTGCCTTGATTTATACAATTTGCAGGCCATCTAGCCCAAGGGGGGTGAAATTACTCATGGAATCAAGTGAAATCCACTGATGGAGAGTTCATAAACGCACAACTGAAGCTGGACTGAGCCTACTTGTCAACCCGGGGCCTGATCTGGCTGACACATCAACCCATACACTGACACATCGGCCCAAAACTCATCCAGATGAGCCAAAACGTGTTGAGGAGAGAGGGAGGGCAAAATTCCCCATAAAGGATGCTCAAGATCAACTCTGGATCTGATTTGATCACCTCCTTTAGTCAAGGATTTGTCAGATCCAGTCAATCTGCTTCAGATCTGACTGATTTCAATCAAATCGGCTGAGAATCCACTGATTTATTCTTTTTGTATTTGCTCCATTATTCATCAATTTATTAATTAAAATAATCAATAATTGATTTTTGGGGCTTTTTGACCTGAGTGATGGAAAACCACTCAAAACTAGGAAAAAGTGGGTCCATGGGTTTACATGGTGCTCTTAGCTTCAAAATGAGCACCTACATGACTGAAACTGATTATTTGGCCCACTTTTATTACAGACTCAATTTTTCCAATTAAACTATTAAAAAATAGCCTAAGTTTTGGAAAAATTAAAATTTAATAAAAAACACTGAAAAAACTAAAAAATTGAAAAATTGAAAAACACCTAGGGGGACTTAGACATGTTCATATGACTCAAAAATGATGTCTAGCATGCTTATACATTGACACATAGACTCTAATAACCTCAATGGGCACAAATTCCAAGCCGACCACCCCAACTTTGGAGGTATGGAGTGAAAAACTCAGAAATTATCAGTCGTTTATTTAACAACCAATAAAAACCAAGGGAAAAAACACCCTGGGCTGATCGGATTGACAAATGAAGTCTAAGAGACCGAGTCTCTTACAGACACTATCATGCTAGAACATTTATTACAATTCCCCCATGGGGTATGAACATGTGATATGATACAACAAGCACTTCCCAGAAGTACTTCCAAAGGTCTTTTTGAAGTCCGAACAAGTTAACCCTGTCCGGTTCACCATGCTCACTTGATAAAAACCACTAAGTACAACTTAGGTGGTAACATTCTGGCTCCATCTGGGACACATTCTCTAACTGATCTTCTGTTCAAACGAGAGGATGTGAGAACTCTAGAATCTCTGGTTCCTGCAAGGGAATTAGAGTTTGTCAGTAACATGTATATATAAGAAAAAACTAGCCATAAACAAACTAATGTACATAATTAATCTATGATGCGTTAAAAGAAATATTTTACAAAAACTAACGTAAAAAGGAAAATTTTCAACATGGTACAACATAACTATAATACAACAATCAATGATACAACAATATGATATATACAATTTAGAAATACATGCAGGGAAAGGTTTAGAAATTGGCCCTGAACCACCGATGCCACTAGAGGCATCAAACTGCCTCGGCGAAAAATAGCTTGAGGAGAAAACCATTCACTGGTAAGCTCAATATTTCTCCTTCCAAGTCATTTATATAGAAGGAGTTCGTTCCTGCTATTTCATCAATGATGTATGGTCCCAACCATAGGCTGTCGAGCTTTCCATGCTTCCCAGGTTTTTCCCGTCGTTTGTCCCAACGTAGAACCATGTCACCTACTTGGAAGGAACTCGATCGGGTAGATTTATCGAAGGCTCTCTTGACCTTTTCTGAATTCTTGATACTATGGTCAAGAGAGTCTCTTCTTCTCTCATCTAGCTCGATTAATTGGTTTATTCTATTCTGGATGGCCTCCTGATCTGAGCTGAATGTCTGAAGGAGATGATACACTAGAAGCTTTAGATGGATTGGTAAAGTGACATCAAGGCCATAGACTAGTTCGAAAGGGCTCCTCCCTGTTGAACTTTTCTTAGTGATCTTGTCAGCCCATAATGCCAATTTGATTTTGCTATCCCAAGCCTTCTTATTGTCACCCACAATTTTTTTGATTATGGTCATTAAGTTCTTGTTACTTGATTCTGCTAGACCATTTCCTTGGGGATAGTAATTAGATGAGTGAGATAGGATAATTCCGTACTTGAAACAGAAAGACGACATCTCCGAAGAAATAAAGCATGGGCCATTATCCGTGATTATTCTAGCTGGCACACCGAATCTTGTGATGATTTTGTCTTCTAGGAAATCCATGACTATGGCATCAGTTGCCTTTTTGGTGGGTATGGCCTCTACCCACTTGGTAAAATAATCTGTGGCGGTAAGAATCCAAGAATAACCATTACTTGAGTTATCCTTGAACTTACCGATGAAGTCAAGCCCCCATTGCTGAAAAGGGGCTTGGACTACTACTGGATTTAGAGGCAAGGATTTCATCTGTTGCTTTCCGGTGAATAACTGACACTGGGGGCAAGCTCTGATAGCCTTTTGCACATCTGAAAATAGGTTTGGCCAATAGTAGCCTACTCTAAGGATTTTGTGGGCAGTTGTTTTAGCTGCAAAATGTCCACAACAAAATCCTGAATGGAACTTAACCATGAGTTTCTTGGACTCAGGTTCATCGACACATCTAAGTATCAAACCATCTGGGTTTCTCCAACCCAAACCATCTTTGGTCAAACAATACTTAGTTTCCTTTAATATTAATTCCCTTCTTTTATGACCCAGTAAGTGACCGGGGCACGTAAGGTTGCGGAGGAAAAATATGATGTTGGTGTACCAGGGATGCTGCTCCAATCTCTGAAACTGATCTGATACATTTTTCTCTGAATTGCTGCTCTGGTAGATTATTCCTAAAGCCTCCTCATTTACTTGGTTCAACATCTTTGCAAGACCCTATCCCTTGATTAATTTATTAGGTCTTATCTCCAAATCATATTCCTGAATTTTTGAAACCCACTTACCCCTGACTCCTAGACAGTCTTGCTAAGACATGATATCCTTGACAACTGCATGGGGTACATATCCAATGATTTTGGAGTAACCTATATAAGTTCTGAAATGTTTAAGGGACTTGACAAGAGCATAGGCCTGTTTCTCCATCGTGGTATATTTTAATTCTGACTTTTGTAAGGCTCTACTCATAAAGGCTATGGGTTGCTCTTGTCCCTCCTTATTCTTTTGAAGTAAAACACCAGCAATGGTGTCTTCTGAGGCAAAGGAAAATATTTCGAACTCTTTGGAATAATCAGGACTAATCAAGACCAGGGACATGGATATGGCATTTTTTATGGACTTGAATGCATCTTTCCCTTCATCTGTCCACTCAAACTTAGCATCTTTCTTCAATAGCTTTTGTAGAGGTTTCATTAATTCTGCTAAGTTTGGGATGAATCTTCTTATGAAATTTATTTGACCATTAAAGGACTGGAGAGCTTTTAGATTGTGAGGCAAGGGGACTTTATTAATAGCTTCGACTCTCTCAGGATCAACCTTGACACCCTCTTTAGAAATGATGTGCCCCAACAACTTGCCTTCATCAACTCCAAAGATTGACTTGGCGGGATTCAAGGAAATCCCATATTTCCGACATCTTATAAAAACCTACCTAAGATGACTTATGTGGTCAGATATTTCTTTCGAAAAAACAGTTAAGTCATCCTGATATATCTCAATTATTTTGCCTATCAATTCTTTGAAGGCAAAATCCATGGCTCTTTGGAAGGTGGCACCAGCATTCAATAGGCCAAAAGGCATTCTTAGAAATTTATAAGTACCCCAAGGTGTGGTGAACGTAGTCTTATGTTGATCTTCCTTATTTACCAACACCTGGTTATAACCGGAAAAGCCATCCAACATGGACATCATTCCTAATCCTGTTATTCTTTGAAGCAAAGTTTCCATGTCAGGTAATGGGTAATTATCCTTGAGGCATGATGTATTCAGATTTCTAAAATATATACATATTCTAATTGACCCATTCTTCTTTCTAACAAAAACTAATTTGGAGCACCAAGATGAATGCCTTGTAGGTGCTATGATCCCTGCTGCTAGCATTTTTTGAAGTTCTGTCTGCACAATGGGGGCCAACTTAGGATTTATTCGCCTAAGTTTTTGTCGGAAAGGTTTGGCCTCCTTGGCCTCTTCTGTGAGGGGAATAGTGTGTTGAAACACATCTTCCCTATATGATTTAAGCTCATCATAACTAAAGGCCAACACATCTCTATACTCTTTGATTAAGTTGATCAAGTTGTTCCTTTCCTTTTCTGAAGTACCTTTTCCAATTTTTATTAACTTGGGATCCTTGTCAGTTCCTATGTTTATTTCCATATAATTCCCAATTTTTATTTCTTCTTTTTGTTTTTTATGATGATCCTGCCAATCGAAAAGATTTTCAAAATCTATAAGGCTACTCGGGATGTGGTTCCCTTCATTATCCTCGCACTCTTGATACTCTTTACCTTCCTGCTGATAACTGATCTTGCAACATTCAAATTCTTGTAGATTGTGGATGAATCTCAAGAGCTGCTCATCATCTTTGAACACCTGCTAGTGGTCTATATTATCTGGAATTGAAGGTCTGAAATTTATTTCCATTTTTCCATTCCCATTAATCATTTCATCTGATGACTGGAGGGTGGATGCTGCTACCGCCAATCTATCTGCTAACCCATTCATTTCCCTATGGATCTTTTGAATGTTAAGTGCATCAAACCATTCCATAGTGTCCCATGTGGCATTCCTATACTTCCTTAGTCTATCATTTTTACATTGATACCGATTCTTGATCTGGAGGACAAATAGATCTGAATCACCCTTTATGTTCAACATCTTTATCCCCATCTCTTTAGCAGCTTCTAAACCTAGGATCAATGCCTCATATTCGGCTACATTGTTTAATGCTTCAAACTCTAACCTGAATGCAAAATTGTATATTTTATCTGAAGGAGAAATGATCACGATGCCAGCACCCTTTCCCGCTTTGGAATAAGCCCCGTCAAAATACATTTGCCAAACTTCATCGATATTTTCATTTTTAATGTTTTCCTTAATGGGGGCCATGAAATTTGACAAAATAGCATAGTTTCCAAAATTATCAGTGAAATGAACAAATTCATTTCCGGGCTTCTTAGGGTTTTCTACATGCCGTTTCCTTAGCTTTTCTATATGGAGAATCACCCTAGTGTTCTCTGATGCAGGTATAGTAGCATATGTCCAATCCATTTCGATGTGCCCACCAAGAGTTGCAGCCCATTTTCTGGATAGCAACATACCCCAATTATCTAGGACATCTATTACCACCACATCGATCGTCATGTCGATATCTGGATACTTAGCTAACTTGACCTGTAAATTTAATATTATCCCTACCACTTCAACTTCTCTTGCATCCATGGGACAAACATTGTGGTAGGGTCGGGTGACCCTCATATTTATCTGCTCCATTACTTTCCTAGTCATGACATTTGATGAAGCACCTGAATCTAACATACAGTTATGAATGAGAAGTTGATCAACTAAAAGGGAGACATAGAAAGGTGGGTGATCTTCTCTCCTTGGATCAATACTGTTGAGGACTATGGGCATATCTATAGGTTCGATAAGATCAGCTTTAAATATAGCATTATTATTAGGAAGGGGATCCTCCTTGATAATTTTATGAGCTTCACTATTGCTATCTTCTAAGGCTTTCAACAATTTTTCCTTTTGACCGGGAATCTTAAGGACATCAGTTGCATAAACATAAATTTTAGCATTACTTATCCATTCTCCCATATCAATATTTGATTCAGGGACAATAGGAGGATCTGGGAAGGAAGGAGTGGTTACCTTTGGCTTGTACTGTTTAGGCGGTGATTGTTTTTCTCTCCTTTGATGCACAGCTCCCTTGAACTTGGCATCCCTCCTTTCCTTAATTTCCTCGGGAGGAGGCATTGTACCATAAAGGTTAGACAGGAGATCCTTCTCGAAACCGTAGTCTGTGGCCTGCTGCCAATGCTGGTTTGATAGAGGATAGGTTTGGCCTACCATGTACACATGATCAGACTCACCTGATGTTGTTTCCTGATTACTGACCTCTGCCATCCCATGTTCTATAATCTGGGTTGCTATGTAGCAAGCACTTTCTTGGTGGAATTTATCACAAGGTATGCGCCATGGAATTACTTCTTCTACTAGGTTAGTTGAGTCTAACTAGTTTGGAATCCTAGGCTCTTGCTGAGGAAACTTCTTCTGATACACTTGATTCTGTTTTGGCTGAAAATTCCTAGGTCCATTATTTCTCTCCCACGTGACCATTCTATTTTGCATTTTTGTCATGAATTGATCCTGATCAGTTATCACTTTTTCAAGCATGCTAGCTATCTTTTCCATGGGGTCTTTAGAGGTTTTCTTTTCCTCTAATTCAATGGCCTTTCCCTTTTCTTTGTTGAATGAAGTATTTCCCCTAGTGTAACCTGGAATGTTGGACTTGCCCAAACATTGCATATTCCTTTCTATTTTCTCGACCAGATCTTGAGCAGTTTTTAGATCGACTGGATCTTTATCCCTTAATTGGTATCTCAAATCACCAGTGAAAGCTTCGATGTAGGATATTAATATGGAGGCATCGCTTGGCTTGATGTCTCTAGGGAGATCCGCAACCACCCACCCGAACTTAGTATTAAATTCATCTATGGTTTCATTCTCCATCTTCTTTATAGTATGTAGGGCAGCAAGCAAATGTCTTGGTTCTTTCTTTTCCCCCCACTTCTTCTTAAAACCTGCTTGGAATTCATTAAGGGTTTTATATGAATCATCACCAAGGTTTTCATACCACTCTGCAGCATCATCCTCTAAGGATAAAGCAAAGAGCTTCATTTTGACATCATCATGGTCATGGGCAGGATCATTGAAATAACTGACTAGGTGCCTTTCGAACTTTCTTAGGTGAGACTTGGCAGTGATGGCATTGTTGCCCTCGAACTTGGGGAGCTTCTTGATCGCATCATTCGGAATGTTATGAGGAGCACCTGCTATCTGAGAAAATTCAAGGGATTTGAAAAATTCTGTCGTTTCTTGAGATTGGAAAGTATGACTCTCTACAAATATACTATGGATATCTGAGAGGGATTGGTCTCCTAAATCTTCAAGGTTTCTACGAGAAGTCTACCTATTCAATCTTTCCTTAATAAACCTTTCGGGATCAGGGAGAGGATTGAATAATTGTCGGTGGTTTCTTCGGGTAGAAATTCTTGAAGGGATGTTAGACAGTGGAGTCGCCAGATGGATCGAGTTTTAATTTTTATGTTTTTTAAAGACTAGATCAATCAAAAGTTTTTTATCTTTTTAGTTGTTTAGAAAAAATCTAAGCTAAGTCATACTCGGTAATAAAAATATTTATCCCCGGTAATGGCGCCAAAAAGTGTTGTCGCCTTTTCACACACCTAGATCACGTGGCAGAAATCTTCAAGCCACTCGGTGTGTCCTTCGGGGCAAGTCTCGAGTCAAGGCTGTCACCTTGTTCTTGACTCCTCCATTTAGGCTCAACTTCTAACGAAGCCAAGGGGGGTAGACCCTATTAAGTTACTAAGGATGATTTCTTAGTGTAATGATGTTGTCCTGAATCAGTTATTTAGGAGTTTGAATATTTTAACTATAAACAATCAAGATAACAAGATACGAAGATACACACGAAAGCACGAAGTTGATACACAATATATATATGAAGAAAAAAAGACCAGTGCCTTAAAAATGGATTCAAAAGAGATCAGTGTGCTTGCATGTGTTTGGAATAAATGTTTTTTGATTGCATCTTGGTATGTTTTAAGTTAAAATTGGAGTATGAGTTGTTTAAATTAGGCTTAAGGGGGACTCCAGATATACCCGAGAGTACTTGGAGTATGTCCAAAAAAAAGCCTATACGGCTACCCGCAAGGAATATGTGGGCTGAAATGGAGTCTCTGGGGCTGTGTTCGTAACGCACCCATTAGGGTGTGACAGAGATTGGCGCCCCGAGGTCACTTTTCAGTAGGTTCCCGCTTCCTTTGGGTATTTCGCCATCGTAAAGGTTTGATCGAGGTGTTGGATTTTCACCTGATGGTTTGTTAATTGAGGAAGGTGAGTCCTAATTATGCTAGTCACCCAAGTGCTTTTGATACAACTTGACTGATCGGACGAACTGCAGCCAAGTACAGAGCATACACACTGGAGTCTTGAAAATTTTAATAAGTTTTAAAAGATGTGTTCTTGCTTAAAAGAAAATCCTCCAAGAACCTCTTTCGATCCAAGTGGATATCAATCGGGGAATAAAGGAGGGGTTAATTTTAAAATGCTGATAAACAAAAGATGAGAAAATAACACAACTACACAAATATGGTTTTCTGATTAATCCTACCACGAATCTCTTTCCGCTTTCGGGTCACTCGGGAAATCGTGGGGTAAGTATTATGATTACTTTTGAAGGTAAGATATGGAATATGGAATTAAAAACAAGATAAAATATACTACCCTGCAAATCAGATCAATTCTAGTAAAAGGAAATAAGCAGAAAACGATGAAAATGGCACCGACGCGAATCCCCCTAGTGGGGATGGGGAATGGGCTCGAAAGAGCCTATTCAGGGATGATTTTATTACAGCAGTTACAATATAAAAGCACTGATAAAATAGAGCTTTCTTGGTCCTTATATAGGCTGAAACCAAGATCTTACAGTTTATATAAAAAAATTACAAATTATGTGACAAAAGAGAGACCCCTGGGGGGACTTTAGCGCTCCAAAAGCCACTTTGAATAGAAACTTCCTTTCTTCTCTGTCAGACCTGCTAAATGACAGTGAGTGAATTAGAATAAAAAATTCCCCAAATAACTTTAAGAGTGCCTTTGGGTCAACCTACTTTATCTCAAAATTTAATGAAATTAAACTAGCTAAACCGACGAAAAAGGAACCAAGGAAAGCAAGCTTTCCTTGGGATCTTGGCTTGATGTTTGTGCAGAAAATTAAAAGCACTGATATTGCAGAATATTTAAATTATTTAACAGAAAAATAAACTACCTTAACAGCAAGCTATGAAATTTTCAATAAACTACTTGCGAAACTAAGGCAATTTTAGCTAGATCTCTTGAATTTGAACTTTATGCACAAAATGAAACTAAGATCTAGAGAATTGAAGGGATCTTGATAATTAGATCTATGTATGCTTTTATTTATGAGCTAGATCAGATTTAAAAAAGAAACCTTAAAGTAACCAGTTTGAGGAAAGTTTAATAATTTTTAAAGGAGGAAGAGAGAGAAAGAGTGTTGGTTTCCTTGAAGATCCACAGTAGAGATTTTAGGTGAAGTGCTGAGGGACTATGCCTTTGAAATGTTTTGAAGAGAATGAAGAAGAAAACTAGATCAGCATCCTCTCCAAATTATGAACTTGCAACTCAGCTGAAATCAAAGAACTTGCCAAGAAACTTGTGAGATCTGATTAGTACATACAAAGAGATTCAAGATAACATGCATATACACTTATAGGGCATGCTAAATATAGATCTCTAAAAATGCATCAAAGGAGAGTGACAGTCAATAAACTTATTGAACAACACCTTTCCTATCAAGATTGTAATAAGCTAATTACCAATCTTTACCACAGATCTACAAGAAAATAGCAAAAAATGACCATAGATACAGGTTACCTCAGTAAAACAATGGAAATAATCATCCACACATGTAATGGCACCACACCGTATTGCCTCCAAAGATTTTCTTATTTCAAATGAGAATTACAACAATACAATAGAAGCAGCACCTCAATCCCAGTTCTAACTGGCTTGGAAGAGGAGGGTGTGCCTTGATTTGTACAATTTGCAGGCCATCTAGCCCAAGGGGGGCAAAATTACTCATGGAATCAAGTGAAATCCACTGATGGAGAGTTCATCAATGCACAACTGAAGCTGGACTGAGCCTACTTGTCAACCGGGGGCTTGATCTGGCTGACACATCAACCCATACACTGACACATCGGCCCAAAACGCATCCAGATGAGCCAAAACGTGTTGAGGAGAGAGGGAGGGCGAAATTCCCCATAAAGGATGCTCAAGATCAACTCTGGATCTGATTTGATCACCTGCTTCAGTCAAGTATTTGTCAAATCCAGTCAATCTACTTCAGATCTGATTGATTTCAATCAAATCGGCTGAGAATCCACTGATTTATTGTTTTTGGATTTGCTCCATTATTTATCAATTTATTAATTAAAATAATCAATAATTGATTTTTGGGGCTTTCTAACCTGAGTGATGGAAAATCACTCAAAACTAGGAAAAAGTGGGTCCATGGGTTTACATGGTGCTCTTAGCTTTAAAATGAGCACTTACATGACTGAAACTGATTATTTGGCCCACTTTTATTACAGACTCAATTTTTCCAATTAAACTATTAAAAAATAGCCTAAGTTTTGGAAAAATTAAAATTTAATAAAAAACACTGAAAAAACTAAAAAATTTAAAAACTGAAAAACACCTAGGGGGACTTAGACATGTTAATATGACTCAAAAATGATGTCTAGCATGCTTACACATTGACACATATACTCTAATAACCTCAATAGGCACAAATGCCAAGCCGGCCACCCCAACTTTGGAGGTATGGAGTGAAAAACTCAGAAATGATCAGTCGTTTATTCAAGAACCAATAATAACCAAGGGAAAAAACACCCTGGGCTGATCGGATTAAAAAATGAAGTCTAAGAGACCGAGTCTTTTACAGACACTATCATGCTAGAACATTTATTACAATTCCCCCATGGGGTATGAACATGTGATATGATACAACAAGCACTTCCCAGAAGTACTTCCAAAGGTATTTTTGAAGTCCGAACAAGTTAACCCTATCCGGTTCACCAGGCTCACTTGATAAAAACCACTAAGTACAACTTAGGTGGTAACAAGGGTCGAAAGTGGAAGCAATATAAATCACTGGTAACTTACCTGGATTTCTCCCGATTTCGTTCTTTGCATCAAAGAAGGTATCATTATTTGTCACAATATCAAATTCAACCTTCTTCTTACCAGCAACTTGAACTTGTAGTTATGGTCCATCATCTCCAGTTGTCGCACCAACGCAAGTGACAATCCCCACGTTGACATCCTTCATTCGCGGCTCGACCTGAATAGTTGCAACTGTCGATCCCTGGTTTAAGTTCAAAGGAAGGTTCTGATGCAATGGTTGATTCATCAGTTGGTTCTGTGTCTATGACGGGTTTTGAATATGAGTCTATAATGGGACCTAGTTTAGCATTATTGGCTGGTTCTGTACTTCGAATGCAGGTGAATTTTGATTCTGCGTATTTTGTAACTGAGGAATTTGTCCTACCTACCATTTTTCAATCAACTAAGGGAAAATTTCAACATTATGATCGCTAGCTGTATAGTATGTGCATTACGCATGAGGTCACTCCCTCTGGTAATGCCCAAATAACCCACAAGTGTATCACTAGATTTATTCACGACCTCGTCCTCCTCCACGGCCAAATCCTCCTCCTCGACCTCTGAACCCTCTATGGAATCCTCCTCAGACTCCTCCTTGCTGATACTACGGTTGGGCCATTTGTTGTTGTGCTGGGTTAGGTTGTTTCTGAACATATTGCACAGCATGAACATATTGTGGCTGATTATACTGTGGTCGCGATGCCTGGTTATACTGTGGTTGTACCACCATTTGCGGCTGTGGTGCAAACTGTGGCTGCACTATGAACTATTGTTGTGGTTAAATAGGGGAAACTTACAACAGATTTGATGGAGTATATGGTACCTGTGTTGCTGGCTATACTACTTGCGGTTGTTCTTGCATTGTCTGGGGGTCCTCCCCTTTCACAAAGTATGAATCATACATCCTTTCTTGGAGCAAATCATAAGCGCGGCATTTTTTTCGTCATGTCCAACTAATCGACAAAAGGTACAGTACAAAATTTCTACTTTGGTAACCATCTTCTACATATAATCACAATTCTCGTGTTTATGCCCATAGACCTGACAGATGCGACAGCATGGTGCACTAGCACCACTCAACGGATTGGGGGCTCCTGACAGCAAATAGTTCTGAAATGTCGGGCAGGTATCCTTGGTATGTCCGCTTGCATGGCAAAGGGTGCACCAAAGATCACCTTGGCCTTTTTTATTTCTAGCAATTGCAATGTCAAATTGGCCAACTGCGCCTGAGTCTGATTCATTCCAACGGCGGTTTCCCCTATTGGTGATGCCTCAAATTTCATCACGGTCTCCAGAGCCTCGCTCTATGTCACAATCTTTTTCTGCATTAATGGTTGTAAGATATGAGGGACAAGCACCGCGATAAACCATTCTTTATGTTGAACGTCGATCATCTGAAAAATGACCCAGACCATCAATGCCTTAAATCATTGATCAAAATCCCAAATCGTTTCATTGGGGAATTGTTTGATGTCTTTAAATTCAGTAATGTACTGAGCTTTAGACTTCATCTTCTTAAATTCCTCAAATATCCCTAATTTGATCTCGTCCAATGTTTTTGCAGTATCTCCCTAAGGCACCCGTGTGAATCTCATAAGCCATTCAAATGCGCGGCCCCTCAAAGTAGTGGACAACTAACGTTTTTTGACATCATCATAGATAGTTTGTTGGGCATTCCAGATCACTTCACATAAGAACCAATACTACTCTAGATCGTGGGTGCAGTTTCCATTGAAGATTGGAAACTTCATTTCATCTCCTGCCATTCTGGACCTTCTTCCTCCTGCGGGTGCTTTATTACTAGACTTTTGCTGACACGTTGGGAAATTCAACATAGAATGCATGTTCCTTCCGTGTGGTGGAGTAATGCGTGGAGGAGTAGGCACATTATTGCTAGGGTTCGATCCTGTTGTTCTTCTGGGCGTAGCTTGGGCCTGTATGTGCTCTTCATCACAAAAATGTCACTTCGTCCTGTGTGGTTTTTCTTGATGGTATAGCACTTCAACTTTAGTAGGAACTTCACCCATCCTCTGCCTCTTTTCTCAAAGCCTTGCTCCTCCCCTCGTACAACCACTTATTTCTTCAGCGACCTTTACATTCTCACCAGAACTCATGCACATCTACCCCTTGCTTCCTTATGCATTTCCCCCCTTTCTATTGTAGTTCCTACATCCCCTGCACACCAGAGTTCCACTACTCTTGGTCCATCTTTAGGATACCCTTTTCACAGACTAGTTTCTTAATCGAAAGTTGTAGAAACAACAAGAATCTTCCTCATGGTCCACTGAAAAACTCCCTTTCTGCTTCACTAAAAGATTTATTAGTATCAATGGAAAACTCAGTGATTTATCCTTCTAAGATACTATCCAACCATACCTCGAATGCCAGTGATGCCTTGTTGCTAGTTTCTTACAACTCTTGGATTAATTCTGGGGTCTAGGATGTTGGCTCTCCTCCTTGAAATTTTGTCTTTCTCTTAGAAAACATCACCAACCATTCATGTAAGAGCACAGGGAATTCAAAAAAGAACCATTCATGAGGACCATCATGGATATATCTATCAAACCAGTGGCCCGTCGACATCTTAGGATTCTGGTTTTCAACTTCAGCAAACTCCTCCAACTTTAAATCAAACCATCCCTCGATCTCTAATCGATTCAAATTCCAGAACATATCCTCCTCTTATTTGCAACTCGGTCCTGGAAATAAAACCATTTGTTGGTGAAGCCCACCAACAAAGCTTCATCGACAGGGGTTTACACTCTCTCGATGCCCTGCAGCACAATCTCCCTGAGAACTGGCCCAGACAGGTTTTACCCTGTCCAGCAACGTCTACGGAGAAGACAAGGTCTCACCCAAGGTGTTCAAGGGAGAGCTATCAGAAACGTGTTTTCGACACTGGGAGAGGAGGATATGGGGATCCGACGGAGAGACACCATCACTTATGCAATCCTCACACAGTATGACAATATCACATCATTATTCATGGAACATCACTTATCATAGCAAATCGAACAGTTACAGAAACACAGATTGCATCAACATAAAAGCAACAGATCTCATTGATGTAGCAGAAAGAGACTGAATCACATCTATATTATTCCATTGTAACAAAACAGATTCATAGCATCATAATAGATCTATATCAATAGACAAGGATTGAACCATACTCATCACATCATATTAATCCTGTGCCAATGTACCACATTACATAGTTCTTCTCCAAAATCGGAGACTGCATACATCAAGAAGAAACCTAGATAAGATCACAGTTAAGACAGAAAATTCTCCATCAAATAGATCACACCAGATCTTATCCCATACAATCGTGCATACAATCACATACAATTTCTCACAACTTCCTACATACAACTCTTCTTCCATTCTCCCTAATTGCCCCAAAAATAGATCTATAAATAGGCTTATGCCTTTACATCAAGGGTCCACTACTAACTGAATTCTAACCGCTACTGAAACAAAACTTGGTTAGAATATACATAAAATATTCAAAAAGTGGTTATTTTTCTACTTATCATGTCGATCTTTCCTTGCAGGGTACCGCATGAGTTTGTGCAGCTGCCATGATGCTACGCAACTCACTCGCCCCAAACCCCTTGCCAATAAGATGATAATTGACAGACATAGTAGTAGTTGCATTTATTCTTTTTTCTTCAGTATTTTTAAGCTTGCATGATTTTTGGGTTGTATGAATACAAGAAGACTGCAACATGATATTCCCAGAACCCCCAGAACTGCCTAGAATACTAACTTTGCAAGTGTTCGAGGTCGTGGAAAAAGTCTATCCTTGGGAAGGAGGAAATTCATTGATGATCTAGTTTCTAGAGCTAATTCTTCTACCGAATATTTCCATCATGTACCATTATCTGTCAAAATAATCCTCGTTACTACTAGGGTGGAATCATCATCTTCTATGGTGGAGAGGACATGAGAAGTTGCGACACCATATGGTGTCCCTACGGGTGAAGATAGAGCTAGTGTTGTGGGAGTAGGTGAGCCATAGGTGGTTTACCACATTCATAGGAAGTAGGTTACCAAGGAGGACTAGTTATAGCTCTAGCAGGACTGGTAAAATAAGAGGAAACAAAGAGAGAAGGGAGTAGAGGAAAACATGAGTAACATATGTGACCCTGAGGATCATGAAGAAGGAGTATGGGATAACCATAATAATGATGGAGACCCTCTACATGAGGATATCATTTCCACACTTCATTTCCCCATTTGACATCCAATTGGTCAAGACCCCATGAAGAACATATCACCATCATTATTACCACGTTTTCATAGGAAAGCCACGGAGGATCCAAATGAGTTTCTCTTCAAATTTGGCATCCTCTGCTGCGGCTATGATTACATGTCCAGTGAACAAAGTTAAAAAATTTCCCTGCTACTTTGAAGGACAATGCTCCATGATGGTTTATGAGCCTAGGTGGTGAGATGCTCACCACCTAGGTGTTGGAGACATTTACCACCATACACACTCTTTTTGGTCAAATTGGCCTAGTTAAACCACTATCCTAAGTATAATTAACATTAATTGACATCAATGGAGCATTAATTGACATCATCCAGTCACACCCACGCCTACCTTCAGTCAAGGAGGCTAACCTAGCCTTCTCCTACATTCGGGGAGGCTAACTGGAGCACTCTAGGGGTGATCTGAGTGATATTAATGCACCTAACTGCTAAGTGGTGGTTACAATCAGTTAAATCAGTCAGTTAAGGTGCCTCCTCTCATTAAATATATTATTTAATGATTATTTAATGAACTGGAGTCAACATGGGAGCCTCCACCAACTTCTGATGTGCAGTTCAACTTCAATTAACCTCATCGAGGTTCTTTGGAGTCAGTGTAGGGATACCTCTTGATGGTTGGTGAGCTGTGACATGTGTTTGATCTCTTTCAGTTGAGACTCAGTCATTTATTGTACTCCGAATTTAGTTAGGGTTAGTTGAGTCAATTAGGGTTTTGGTCAGTGGTTAACTAAGTGTGAACCATGGCTTACAGTCAGTTAAGCTAGACTTACTCATTCAATTCGAATGACCCCCTAAGGAATTCGAATTGTCTCTTCATTCATTCTTGTAGCATGTCATTTTAATTGTAATCATTCATTATTTATGTGATTATTGAGCGGCTACTATTCCTATAGACTGATTACACCATTTCATGAGTTATGTGTTGATTATTATTTAATGAGATTGATGCTTTGTTCCTAGATCAATAGACAAGATTAATATGGTATCAGAGCTTACACCGGGATGAAGCTCTATCTCTCAATAATAAGCTTTTTGACAGATTTCTGCATGAAATTTGAGCATTAGCTCAAAAATCCAGCAGCACTGCACTAGAAGCCAAGGCTTACCACTTAATACCCTAAGTAAAGAACTTGTTGATCAAGCTTGCTTGATTGACTATGCTGGGTGTGATGAAAGCCTAAAATGTGCAGGTTGTCCAACCTTACATTACCCTTTCTGTTTTGATTTTCAGGTTTCTATCGGTGAAGAATTTGCTCCAGCACATCCATATGGCCTCCTCAGTAGATCTCTTGACTCCATACAATTTCCACTCATGGAAAAGTGATATGGAGATTCAGATGCGCTCCAGAGGACTTTTTAGAGTCACCATGGACACTGAAGTTGAGCCTAGATCCGCCATAGAAAAATCAATATTCTTGAACAAGAAGGATGAATCCTTCGGTTTCTTGTGCCTGTCTATTTCCAGAGACCTTCTCTTCCATCTTACGGATTTGAAGAGTCCGAAAGAAATATGGGACAAATTGGATACTCTATATGGAAATCATGATGACTTGAGGGTTTACCAGCTCAAAAATGAACTCATGTCCCTCCAACCCTCCAACTTCAAGACTCTGAATTATTTATTCACAAAGTTCAAGCATAATGTTTTACTCTTGAAGCAGTGCAAAGTGGAGAAGGAGGATGATCATCTCATCCTCACCATACTCTCCAAACTTGGGGATGATTATTAAGTTTTTGTTTTTACATTCCGTGCAGGGAAGCTCACAACCCCTAGATGGAATATCCCTACACTCAATGCCTTCATTGAATTCCTAACAAGTGAACATGGCAAGCTTGTCCAGCTGGGGATCATTCGATATTCCATGATCAATCCCTCCATGTATCAGGGCCCAAATATCTGAAGGGTAAAGGAAAGCAGAAAAAGAATAAAAAAACTAAATTTTATGCTCCTAAACCTAGAGTTGAAAATCAGCAGCATGATGAGTCTTCCGGCTCAAGGAAGAACAAAAGAAAAGGGCACAATGGCAAGGAAAAAGTCCAGTGTTCTTATTGTGGGAAGGGCTTTGACCCTAAACATGCTTGCATGAAGAAGAAGCTTGATGAAGCAACCTCTCTTCTTGATATAATCACATCAATCTTCCAGAAAGCTTTCGGAGGAGAGATCAGCATGATCGGGAACCACATCATGAAAAAGGTCATGCCCTCATGGAAAGCACTTCGAAGTCCAAATCAATATTTATTGATTTAGGAGATTCGAACCACATGATGGCTGAAAAATACTCCTTTTCATACTTGGATACCATAAAATCCATCCCCATCCACATGGGAGATGACTCCACCATCATTTCAAAAGGACAAGGTACGGTTGATCTTGAAAATGGTTTCTTTTCAAGTGTATTGTATGCACCATCTCTGGCATAAAATATCCTTAGTGTCTATCAAATGACACATAATAGAGTGCCTAAGAGATTTTTTTTCAACCCAAATGATGTTGAGATAACATAAATTGCATCCTGGAAACACATTGCTAAAGGCCTTGCAAATCATCATGCAAAAGCCTATGAGTTCTCTCACTTTGTTGCGGATGCAAAACCCACCGCTCTGCTAACTCATGGGAATGAGGTTAGTAGGCTATGGAATGAGAGGTTTTTCCATATTAATTTCAAATATTTGCAGCAATTACAGAAAAACTCCATGGTTGAAGGCCTCCCAGTCATTAAGGAAACCACGGGAATTTGCAAGGGCTGTGTGATTGGAAAACACCCTGAGCACAAGTTCGATCAGGGGAAGGAAAACCGAGCTACATGCATATTGGGGCTGATACATTATGATGTAAGTGGTACTATTCCTATCACATCCATGAATGGATCAAGGTATCTCCTTAATTTTATTGAAGATTTTTCAAGGTATACATGGGTTTTCTTTCTCAAAAAGAAATCAGATGTGAATTTTTTTTTGAATTGAAGGCCTTGCTCGAAAATGCCTCTGGGCTTAATATCAAGATCTTGAAATATGATAATGGATGGGATTATGTCAGTAATTATTTTCTGTACATATTCTCCCAAATTGGTATTCATGTCCAACATTCAATTCCCTACACTCGACAGCAAAACGGAGTAGCGGAAAGGAAGAATCGGTCTCTCAAGGAGATGACCACCTGTATGTTGGAATCCAAGAAGCTTGCTGCAAATTTGTGGGATGAGGCCATGCATGCTGCAGAATAAATTCATAACAAGGTGCCACACTCATCCATAAAATGGAATACCCCTTTCAAAGCATACTTTGGACACAAGCCGGATGTGTCGAACCTGCAGGTGTTTGGGTCCACTGCATGGGCCCGGATTCCGCTTGATAAAAGAAGGGCTTTGCAACCGCAAAGCATAGAATGTCTATTTATTTGGTATCCTAATGAATCTAAATGGTTCAATATTCTAGATATCAATACCAAACAAATCATCATCGAGAGAAGTGTCAAGTTTGATGAGCCTCTTCAGGAGGTGGAACTAGTGAAGGAGAAAACTGTTGAATTTCCTTCCTATTCTACTGAATATTTGGATGATGAAAAAAGGGGTTGATGACCCTGATTTGGATCCTCTAATTTATGATATAAATGTGCATAAATCATCAAACTCTGATTCAGAACCTGAAGTGCAAAATCATCTTCCTACATGGGCCCAACAGACACTCTCCTCCGTAGGAGACAACATTGGAAATCCGGATGATCCAAGGAGAACCCGGTCTGATTTCCAAAGAGAAGGTATTACGCTCTCTTGTCCAGATAATTTTCTTTCCAAAACTTGATAATTGATGATTATTTCAGATCCAAAATCCTACTATCATGCTCGAAAGTATCCAAGATGGAAATTTTCCATGGATGAAGAGATGAATTCTCTTCAGAAAAACACTACTTGGGAGCTAGTTTCTCTTCCTCCGAGAAGGAAATTGGTTCAATGAAAGTGGGTGTTTAAGACCAATGTTTTTGATGATGGAAGCACCTACAAATATAAGTCAAGGCTGGTATAAAAATGTTTCTCTCAGGTCCAAGGAGTGGACTACCATGATACCTTTGCACTGGTTGCAAAAATGGACTCCATCCGCCTTGTTTGTGCAATTTCAGCATCCAAGCACTGGGAAGTGCATCACATGGATGTTAAGTCAGAATTTATGCATGGATATATTCATGAGGATATATATATGAATTATACTGAGGGATACATCACTGATCCATCTTTGTTTTGCAAGCTAAAGAAGTCACTATACGGGTTAAAACAGGGCCCCAAGAGAGTGGTATTCCAAGATGGATGCCTTCCTTCTCTCTCAAAAATTTTAAATATGTAGATCAGATCCAAATGTGTATTTAAAGCAGTATTATGGTAATATAATTATCATTTTTTTATATTTTTATGACTTACTGATCACAGGTAGCACAGTTGCCTCCATTTCAGCCATCAAAACTGCTCTCCACAATGCCTTTGAAATGAGTGATTTGGGGCTTGTAAAACAATTTTTGGGGCTCAAAATTGAGCAAAATTATGATGGTATTATGGTAACTCAATCCAAATACATTTCATACCTGTTATTAAATTTTAACATGGCTTATTTTGGGCCTACACCATTCCCTTTCCTTTTAGTGATCATCCTTGAAGAAGGAAAAAGCACACCTCCCATGGACTGCACTATCTATCGACAGCTGATTGGTAGCTTGTTGTACTTGACACATTATAGGTATGATATTTGTTATGCCATGAATGTTGTATCAATATACATGCAGCAGCATCATGATATTCATTGGAAGGTATCCAAGGGGATCCTCTAGTATATTCAGGGAACCAGGACCTACGTCATTCACTATGCTACAGACACTGAGCTAGAGCTGGTTGGATACACAGATTTCGATTGGGTGGGTGATTCTATTGATCAGAAGTCTACTTCTATATATGTCTTCATGTTTGGTGCTGGCCCCATTTGTTGGTCAAGCAAAAAGCAGGATGCCATAGCACTATCTTCAGCAGAGGTCAAGTATCGAGGAGTGATGAATGCTTTCATCCAAGCAGTTTGGTTGCAAGGCATTCTTTCAGAGTTTGATCTTGGTAGTACTTTGTCCACTGTCCTCTTTTGTGATAATAAAAATGCTATTAATATATCCACGGATCCAGTTACTAGGCGGAGGACCAAGCATGTAGAGATCCACATGCACTATATCAGGGAGCTAGTGCATGACAGGACTATCATTCTGCAATACTTCCTGACTGATGAGCAGATTGCAGACATCTTCACCAAGAGATTTTCAAAAAATAAGTTCACTTACCTCTGTTCACTGTTGGGGGTGAGTTCATCAGGGTGATTTAGACTACTTTCAGTGTTCAGCTTGAGCGGGGGTTTTTTCCCACTAGTTTTTCCCTCTTTTCCTCACTTAGTTTGTTTTGAGCATTGTTTCAGTTTCAACATTGTACATGGTGGCCTATGGCCTTAGTTGCCATGGCCTTAGAATTTTTATTCATCTATGTTTTCTAACTCTTCCTGAGTATAGCTTAAGGGGTGGTGTTGGAGACATTTACCACCATACACACTCTTTTTGGTCAAATAAGCCTAGTTAAACCACTATCCTAAGTATAATTGACATTAATTGACATCACTGGAGTATTAATTGACATCATCTAGTCACACCCATGCCTACCTTCAGTCAAGGAGGCTAACTTAGCCCTCTCCTACATTCGAGGAGGCTAACTGTAGCACTCCGGGGGTGATCTGAGTGATATTATTGCACCTAATTGCTAACTGGTGGTTACAATCAGTTAAACCAGTCAGTTAAGGTGCCTCCTCTCATTAAATATATTATTTAATGATTATTTAATGAACTGGAGTCAATAGGGGCGCCTCCACCAACTTCTGATGTGCAGTTCAACTTCAGTTAACCTTATCGGGGTTCTTTGGAGTCAGTGTAGTGCTACCTCTTGATGGTTGGTGAGCTGTGACATGTGTTTGATCTCTTTCAGTTGAGACTCAGTAATTTATTCCACTTCGACTTCAGTTAGGGTCACTTGAGTCAATTAGGGTTTTGGTCAGTGGTTAACTGAGTGTGAACGATGGCTTACAGTCAGTTAATCTAGAGTCACTCATTCAATTCGAATGACTTCCTAAGGAATTTGAATTATCTCTTCATTCATGCTTGTAGCATGTCATTGTAATTGTAATCATTCATTCTTTATGTGATTATTGAGCAAATACTATTCCTATATACCGATTACACCATTTCATGAGTTATTTGTTGATTATTCTTTGATGAGATTGATGCTTTGTTCCTAGATAAATAGACAATATTAATACTAGGAACAAATGAAGCAGGTGTTCCTTGGAAAATACCAGGAGTATTGTAACAATAAAGAAAAAAGAGAAGAACTTTTTAAAATGGTGCATAAGGATGAAGAGAGTCTGGAGGAATTTGTTGAGAAAATTCTGTATAATGTCCAGAGGGAAGAGCAAACGGACATGGGATTATATGTTCTCAAAATTATCCTACTTCATGGGATTAGAGGGGATTTCCTCAACATGCTGAATTTGTTGGGAAAGGGGGGTATATCAAAAGAACCTTTTGATAAATTGTTGACTTATGTTGAATATATTCAAGAGGATCCTCTAGACCCAACAAACAAGACAAAGGGATAGAACGATATTTCTTCAACAGAAAACAGAGGTCCTCCAATGGAGGAGCCACTCGAGGATAAATAGGCAACCTTCTTGAAAATTTGAATGCAGAAATGATTAGCTCCATCTCCTCAGAAATTGAAATCCTAGGAGTTAAGGAGAGGGAAGCAGTATAAGATTTGACACTTGGTGTATTCTATCCCAGATGCAGGAAGAAACACCCACTGAAGGAATGTCCACTTGACAAGGTGGAAGTAGGTAAACTTGGTGAATTGAATCATGATACTAAGGAATTTCGTTCTCTACCCCAAGTTAAGGAAGAACCATAGGCATCTACTCCTGATGTGGAGAGAGATTACTTCATTGCTGAAAATAAGCCTTGGAATCCTCATAATCAAGGTATGAATCCAAACTCATTACCTTTTTCGAATAGTATGAAAAATATGAATAACATGAATACACAATTCCCTTCAGATTATTATAACAATCAATGGAATCCATCTAAACATTTTATGCACAATTATAAATCTTGGTCACCTTGGACACAAAAATGAAACCAACAAACTTCTTGGTCTCCTAGTTGGAGAAACTCCCATCCAAGAAATCAGCTTCCTCGTAACCAACCACCTCATCAACAATTCCCTCATCAACAATACCCTCCTCAACAATACCCCCACCAAAAGTACCAATAGCTGCAACTGTAACTCCAAAACAATGTTGCACCAATGAACATGCCAATAACACCCATATAATATAGAGATCCCCATCCTTGAGGATGCTGAGAGTCATACTTAGATACCGGCTGAAACACAAGAAGAAACAAAACCTACACAACTAATTAGAGAACTGCCATGATGTTAGGAGAATTAAAAAAATTATTTGTGAAAATTCAACTGTTATAGGACCTTCATGATATTCCTATCTATGCCAAAATATTCAAAGATCTGTGTGTAAGAAAACCAGGAAGAAATCCTAGAGATCCTCCCACTGTTCATGTAATAGGAAAACTCTCTGAATTAATAATGGAAAAAACTCTCTTGGCCAAGTATGATGATCCTGGAAACCCTATTATTATAGTACACATTGGAAAAATTTAGATACCAAATGTCTTGGTATATTTAGGCGTCGCTATCAACGTTATGACAATCAAAACTGTGAGAAAAATTGGGCTCACTAATCTTCGTCCAACCCATGTTATCCTATAAATTGTTGATAGGTATACAATAAAACTCAAGGGAATCCTTGATGAACTCATTTTCTCAATTTATTCATGGGAGTACCCTACAGACTTCTTGGTTTTGCAACTGAAGTCACAACTAGGGGGACATCCGCTGATACTGTGAAGAACTTGGTTAGCCACATCAGATACTTGCATCAACTATCTGTTAGGGTCTATGACTATATCAGATGGGACTGATGCAAAAGCATGAATTTATACCCTCCAACCCGACCCAGATTAGAAACTGAAACTCCACTATGGATGGAGCTAGAGGAGGAAGAAGGATTTTTGCTGTTGTTAATGATATGGAAATCCTTAATCTTTCGGATGAAACAGGGTATGATACTATCAATATTTTCATCACTGATCCCACAACTATCAATAAACATGTTTACCAGGTCCTAAAAATTACTTTAGGTGAAGAAGAACAAGAAAATATAACATAATAGACCCTAGTCAGTGATTCCAACATAATTTCAGTACTTAAAAACTCAAAAATCATTCCAGTTGAGATAGAGCCGAGAAAAACACTGAACATCAATATGAATCTCGCTCCTGATGAGCTGGAATGGCTAATCACTCTGCTGATACAACATAAGGGATATTTTGCTTGGGACTACATAGATATGAAGGGTATCCCTTCTAATCTATGCACCCATCACATTAACATTAAAAGAGACTCCTTACATGTGTGCCAACCACAACGAAGGATGAACTCTAACCTGAGGGATATAGTGAAAGAAGAAATAAAAAAAGTCTTGGAAGCAGGGTTTATATACCCAATCTCAGATAGCGAATGTGTTTTTCCACTCGTGATAGTGCCAAAAAATAATGGGAAGTGGAGAGTCTGCATAGACTACGGTAATTTGAACAAAGCAACACAAAAATACCATTATTGCTCCTAAGGACCAAGACAATAATACTTTCACGTATCCCTGGGGTACCCTTGCATACAGGGTACTTCCCTTCGGTTTGTGCAGTGCACCTACCACCTTTCAGAAAGTTGTGATTAGGATATTTTTCTGAGATGGTTAAAGACAAGATTGAAATTTTTATGGAGGACTTTACTCCATACGGTAGTAGATTTGAGGAAGCACTAAATAATATAGAAAAGGTTTTAGTATGCTATGAAAAAACCCAACTATATTTGAACAATGAAAAGTGACATATGATGATGAGGGAGGGTGTACTTATAGGTAAATTCATCTCTGTTGATGGCATCCAGGTAGACCCATCCAAAATTAGGGTATTTTAAAAGATACCCACTCTTGGAACACAAAAATAGGTACATAGCTTCTTAGGGCATGCTGGTTATTACAGAATATTTATAGAAAACTTTTCCAAGCTAGCTTCTCCTTTATTTACTCTATTGATGAAGGATGTACAGTTTGATTGGAATGATGCATGCCAAAAAAAAATTATTGAACTTAAGAAGAGGTTGTCTACAAATCCTATCTTAAGGGGCAGGAAATTAGACTCTATCTTTCCACATTTCCTCGAATGCCTATGACACTGCCATTGGAGTAGTGTTGGGATAGCAGAAAGGTCATGTCCCATATGCAATTTACTATATCAGTAAAAAATTGACCCCTGCTGAACTCAATTACTCTATTACAGAAAATGAATTTCTATCCATTGTCTATTACATCAATAAATCCAGACACTATATTACTGGTGTTAGAATATAATCTGTTAGGGTTATATAATATAAATAAATAAATAATAGGAAGCCACACAGGCTGAGGGGAAGGTGAAACCCAACTGCCATGTGATTTGTATAAATATAGGCATTTGCATTGGAATAATAATCAATCGGGAGTTATTACCAACAAGTGGTATCAGAGCGTTGCCATAACTCCTGCCTGCATGCCTTCCAGACCTCCATTCTTCCTGCCTGCCCATCGTCAGTCTGTCTCTACGTGTGTTTCTCCTCCCCTAGCCTGCGCATGCGTTATTCTCCTTCAAACGTTTGTTTGAGGTTACCTTGGAATGATATGCTACTGCATTCTACCTACCAGTCCATCTATCCTTTACAAGATCTGCGATATTCATTGTTGTTGCAGTCCTACTTGCTCATCTGCTAGAACGTGCTTATAGACAGAATGACTGCGTGAGTGGGGTGTTGTCTACGAGCTTCTTTCCACCTGTCTTTCGTTTGAATTAACGAAACCCTAGTTCGTTGGTGAATTTTCTGTTGGCCTAACCCTATTCCATTGCTTGGAGACTGCGTTGTGAAGGATTATAGCGTGTTCAGGCTCTGTGGTTTTCAATAAGTATTTTCATGGCCTATATGAATTTGGAGCTGGTATCAAAGCTACCCAGCTGTAAATCTTATCGGACCTCCAAGTGATTGTTTGTTGCGTTATATGCACGCAAGTGATTGTGTGTTGTGTGCGAACGAGTTTTGGTATGTTGAAGACTGTGTGTATTTGAGACTGCGTTGAAAGTCTGTGGAAACCCTAATTTTCAACTTGTAGTGTGTGAGCATCCTCCAGTCTGTAAAAAAATTGCGTGGATACCTGCCTTCTCTTTGTGTGGAGGCTTGAATTCGTACTTGAGAATTTTACACATCATTCCTTCCCATAAGTTCAGCGTGAACTGTGGGGAAGCGTTGAAGCAATTGTGCAAGCTGGTCAGAAAGTTGGTGAGGGCCGTTATAAACCCTACTAGGCAACTCAATGCGTCATTTCTTTTATCTGCTAACTGAAGATGCTTTTATGTGATTGGGAGCGTTGTAAGCAAGTGAGACCATCTTTATAATTTGACTATTGGCTCTCTTTTATTGGATTTGCTTGGCTATCACATTGTTGTAAACATGCTGGGAATTAATATTTCGCACGTAGCTGCAAGTTTAAATACGAAACTGTCAACGATTGGCAAATTATAATTCCATTCAGATATACTGCTGACTTTCCAACGTTAATTAAGACTGTTGAAGGGATGATTGTTTCTTTTTGACATTTGTACATGCCATTCCTATTGTTTGGAGTCCGATTCCATTAAGCTGTGGAAAGTTATATTTGAAGTACTGATTTTATATGAATCATATGAGTTCAAGACATAAAAAGACTGAACCCATGAGATGCTTTCATTTGATGCTGTGAGTGAAAGCTGTGCGTGAAGAGAATGTGTTCACAGCGAGAAAACCTGCGTGTAGAGATTGATTGTGTTGATGGTGCTGTCAATGAGAGCGTGGAGTGTGACTCCCCTCTTATCTTCGTGAAACCAGTGTTGAATACCTATCAGTGCTGACTGATATATAAAGCTTGCTGCCTGCTGCGTGTGCTATGGTGTGGCTGGAGCCAGCGTGGAGAGTTGAGAATAATGCTGCGTTTGTGAGAAGACTGCTATGACTTGAAGACTTGAAGACTGCGACTTGAAGACTGCATTATTTGTTGGAGAATTAAGAGTACTGCCTTGAATTCAAGAAGCTGCGTGAAGACTTGATTGAAGACTGCTTGGTTGAAGACAATTGCTGCTGTGATTGCTCATCATTGGTGAATCGTGCAATTTTAAATATAAGCTACGACATCTAAAGGGAAATTTTTTGTTGCAAAGGAATGTGAAGGTATAGAGACAACCCATACATATGAAGAAATCATTCTCATATGTTCCTTTGAAAACTAGCACTGTCATGTGACATGAAAATATTGTTGTAAACAGTTACAAAGCTTATTATTTTTTAGGTTTTGAACAACACCATATAAATTGTATTGCTCCAAAATTGTCTTAGACTAATAGAGCTTGTCAAAGACATTGTTTATACTAGCTAGTGCAGCTGTAATTCTACATAGACTATATTGTAAACAGGAGCAGAGACTTAGACCTGCTTCTTTAATATAGCTGAGATCGTTGACTGGTGCTAAAAATTTGCTTATGAACTTGTTGACAGCATATTAAGATTGTAAATCACCTTGGCAGAGGCTATAAACCTGCAAGGTTTTTGTTTTACTATTATCTCATTCTCTTTAAGTTCATTATTGTAAATTACACCAGCAGTTGCAAAAGATGCAATCTATAGCATCCAAGAGAGGCAGAGGGGGCAGAAACAACTCCAGAAAAAGATCAAAGTGCAAGCGTTGCGGAAAGACTAGGCACACATCAGATCAGTGTTGGGCTTCATGGGATTCCATCAAAGACAAGCACAACCAGAAGAAAGATGACCAAGATGCTAGTAAAACTTCTGATTCTTGTATTGTTGCACATTGTAATCTTGGATTTAATGAAATGACTTCTCTTTCATCTTATAAAGATTGTTGGTTGCTTGATACTGGTGCAACATCACATATGACATTTAGAAAAGACTTTTTTGAAGAACTGAATGAAACAATAGATGGCACAGTTTACTTTGCAGATAAGTCAAGTATTAAACCAAAGGGAATGGGCACCATTCGACTGAAGATGCCTGGATTTCCTGATTTCTTGTTGAAGAACGTTGTCTATCTTCCAGAGTTGCAGAGAAGCCTGCTGTCCATGGTGGAAATTCGACAGCAAGGCCATTCCATCCACATGTTTGATGGAATCATTGAAATAAGAAGGTCCTCTGACAACCAAGTCATCATGACTGGATACGAAGATTGAAAGCTGCTGAAGCTCAAGGGTTCATCCGCAATATTTCAGAACTATGCCTACCTCTCTCAGCATGGAGAAGGTAATATGTCATCTAGCTCATTATGGCATGCAAGATTTGGTCATCTAAATTATAACAGTCTCTGTTTGTTGAGAAAGAATGGTGTATTTGGCTTTCCCACCATTCCTAAAGAGAAGAATAAATGTGATGCATGTATATTAGGGAAACATAGTAAGTTGCCATTCCATGAATCTAATTTGAGAGCAAGTAGGAAATTAGAGTTAGTACATTCTGATTTGTGTGGCCCAATGCCAACTCCTTCAGCAAATGGGAACAAGTATTTTATGACATTTGTTGATG
>LPNX010054577.1:269398-291659 GCA_001517045.1 Pseudotsuga menziesii
CCGGAAAATTCAACAACAGAAGCAGAATATGTGGCTGTAGCTGAACAACGAAAGAAATAGTATGGCTCAGGAAGATACTTGAAGATTTGCAAGAAAAACAAGAGAACTCCACTCCATTACTGGTCGACAATACTTCTGCAATCAAGCTGGCTAAGAATCCTATATTCCATGATCGAACCAAACACATCAACACAAAGTATCATTTGATTCGACATCGTGTAGAAGCCAAGACAGTCCATCTTCGACATTGTTCCACAAATGATCAAGTTGCAGACATCTTCACCAAAGCGCTTGGACGAGAAAAGTTTGAAAGGTTCAGAAACATGCTTGGACTTACGAACACTCCTTCGGATTAAGAGGGGGATTGTTAGAATATAATCCGTTAGGGTTATATAATGTAAATAAATAAATAAATAAATAGTAGGAAGCGAGACAGGCTGAGCGGAAGGTGAAACCCAACCACCATGTGATTTGTATAAATATAGGCATTTGCATTGGAATAATAATCAATCGGGAGTTATTACCAACAACTGGCTACCCCACTTTTGTGCACACTGACCATTCATCCATTAAGTACCTAATGAACAAACCTGTCACTAATGCTAGAGTAACTAGATGGTTGTTACTGTTACAATAATTTGACATTATAATTATTGACAGACCTAAGAAGGAAAACGTTCTTGCTGACTTTTTATCTTGAATTACTAACAATGATGACAGTTTAACATTCAAAGACTCCTTCCCTGATGAAAATTTGTTTGCAATTTTAGCTCATTCCCCTTGGTACACATATGTTTCTAACTATTTGGCTATAGGAAAGCTTCTAGCACATTTTTCAAAGAGAGAGAAAAGAAAATTTATACAACAGAGTGGCAGGTACTACTGGATAGATTGTCATCTTTTTTACACGGGTCCTGATCTTGATATCAGAAGATGTGTAAGGGAGGATGAAATTTTCAGTATCCTGAAGGCTTTCCCCGATGAGCCCTATGGGGTACATTTTTGTGAAAAAAGAACAAGTAATAAGGTATTATGGATGGGATATTATTGGCCAATAGTTTTCAGAGATGCAGAGAAATATGTCCAAGCTTGTGATAGTTTCCAAAGAATGGGCCATCCAAATAGACTAGATGAGATTCCTCTTCAACCACAACTTGTGGTTGAACCTTTTAAGAGATGGGACCTGTATTTTGTAGGGCCTATCAACCGTCCCTCGAAATTTAAATTTTACATCTTAGTTTGCATCGATTATATGAAAAAATGGGTGGACGTTGTAGCTTTGGTCAAGCCCAATTTCTAGGCTGTAATAGATTTCTTATATGGAGAAATATTCACCCGTTTTTTACTACCCAAGGAAATAGTTACAAATGGATAACCGTAGTTTGTGTCCCGTAAACTGGAAGCTCTATTACAAAAATATCACATTCAGCATTGGATATCCTCACCTTATGATCTAGGGGACAATGGCCAAGTGGAAAGTACCAACAAGGTAATTGAGGGAATCCTCACAAAAACTGTCAGACACCATCACAAAGACTCGGCTAACAGACTTCCAGAGGCATTGTGGGCATACCGCACCACATGGTGCAATACTACGGGCTTATGTTGATGTATTTATAACTTTGGAATGTATTCACTTGTATATTTTATATTGTATTTCATTGTACCCCGATGGTCATCCGATCGGGAAAGTCATTAATAGAATTAATTCATGTAAAGTCATTGAGGTTAAACCTCCTTTGTAAGACGGGGCAATAGTCCCCACAGTTGAGGGGTATTAGGGTTATTAGACTCTCATAGTGAGGTCAACCCTCGTGAGTAATTGTCAAGTGGAAAAATAGCATAAATAGAGAGTGAGACTCTCTATTTGAAACACACACTTACTCAACTATATCACATGAGTGAGAGAAGAGGAGTTTGCACAAGCAAGAGAGAGAACAGATGTCGGAGATCATCTTTGTGTTTTTGGGTTTTACTTTTTCTATTGGTTCTCATTCTATCTCTAAGGAAGTTGTAGGGTTTTCTTCTTTATGGATTTCAACGAGGAAAAATCTTTGTGTCTCTTGTATCTTGTGATTATTGTTGTGCATGTTATTCTCTTAGATAAGATCCTAGATCATATTGATTAAATGATAAAAATCTACAATGGTATTAGAGCTAACCTGAGAAGAATACACTCTGCAACTTTAGAATCTAGGGATTCTTATTTTTTGGGTCTCTCTCCATAGATCATCAACAAAAGGAGGCTGGGATAACTCTCCATTGAAGGGCGCATATTTCAGTCGAAGAAGAACATGATTATGGCCATTTTCATTTTTTGACCTACCACTACATTGGAAATTAGGACTTTTCATGGAAGTGGAATTTTTGAGTGATTCCAAAATAGGATTTCTCTCCTCCTAAAAATCGAAGTTTAGAGACCAATATAAAAAAATTTGGTTGGGTAGAACTCCGGGGAATCCAAACCCTAATTTTCCCTTGAACCAAGAAACCAGCACTGTAGAAGATCAGCTCTAGATCCAATTCTAACATCTCAAATTGGTAAGATCTAAATATTTTTTATTTCCATTTGAGTTTCTCATTTAAGATGTCTCATCACACCAAGCTTGATGAAAATCTTAAAGGAGATGAAAAATTTGGAGCATGGAAGTATAGGATCTCATTGGTTCTTGAAGAAAATGAATTGGACACCTACATAGGTGGAGGGCTCCATTTCTAGAGGGAGATGAGGCTAAGGTCTTACACAAGAAGAACTTGGTCAAGGCTAAGAGGATTATTGATGCTTCTATCAAGGATCACCTTATACCACAGGTGTCTTCCCTAAAGACACCTAAATAGATGTTTGATTCCTTGACCAAGCTATTTGAGGGGAAGAACATAAATTGGAAGACGAATTTGAGAAACCAGTTGAAGAATGTAAATATCCATAATGTAGAGACCATATAGTCATACTTTACAAGGGTCTCTCAAATCAAAGAACAACTTGAAGTAGTATATGAATAAGTAGAGAATGTCAAAATTGTGATGACCACCTTTAATGGTCTTCCTAGGTCATGGGACTCCTTCATTTAATGGATTTGTGCTAAAAGAAAATTAATCACTTTAAGTAGGTTGTGAGAGGAATGCTCACAAGAGGAAGCTTGGATAGTATCTTGAGATGAAAAGATGGGAACCGAATATAAATCTCTCGCAGCACACACCAAGAAATTGAGAAAGGACCACCATCATCCCAAAGGTAAGCATTATCATCAGAAAGATATCCCTAGTAGATATAGCAAAGATCTATCTAAACTCAGTTGTTATACCTGTAATGAGAAAGGACACTTTTCCAGACATTGTCCTAGAAATAGAGGTGGCTCCGACAAGAAGAAGGACATCAAAAGAAAACATCATGCTCACACTGCAGAAGATGATGAACCTCCCAGGAAGAGAGTCAAAGAAGAAAGTGAATATTATTCTAGTGATGAAGAGTATGTTTTGATTTCTTCCCTCATAGGGACTATTACACATGGAAGCAATGATTTCCTCATAGATAGTGGGGCTTCCAAACATATGATGGGATTCAAAGAATCCTTTGTGAAATTATCTGAACATGAGTCACTCCACAAGGTAAAAATTGGGGATGACTACCCACATCCCATAAAAGGAAGGGGAAAATTTTCCTATAATCTAGACTATGGAAAATCTGTGAAGATGAAGGATGTCTTATTTGTACTAGGACTAAAGAATAATTTTCTCTCCATATTTGCATTACATGCAAAAGGAATGTGAGTTGCATATGTAGATGGAAAAGTCCTTATGTGGCCAAACGAGAAAACTATAGATGATGCAGTAGTGATTGGAGAGAAAGAGGGAGGCTTATACAAATTAAAGGGACAACCAAAACAAGCCTTGGTCAATGAATCAGTAGATCCAAGTGAACTTTGGCATAGAAAGCTTGCACATGTGCACTATAGGGCACTACCACTTGCAAGCAAATCTGTTAAAGGTCTTCCAGAAATGCATGCAGAGCATGAAGGTATTTGAAAAGGATGTGCAAAGGGAAAGAACACAAAGAATACATTTCCAAGTAGCGAGATAAATGAAAAACAAATTTTGGAAATCATCCAGTCCGATGTATGTGGTCCAATGTCATCTAGTTCATTGAGGGGGTATGTATATTATGTTTCCTTCATTGATGACTTTTATAGGAAAACATGGATATACTTCTTGAAAATAAAGGATGAAGTATTCAGTGAATTCAAGGAATTCAAATCCTTGATCAAGAACAAGACAAAGAAGAAGATCAAGACCTTTCGATCAGACAATGGCAGAGAATTCACATCAGATGAATTCAAAGAATTGGACATAGAGTCGGGGATTAAGAGGGATTGACCACTCCATATAATCCACAACAGAATAGGGTTACAGAAAGGAATAATAGAACAATTATGGAAGAATCAAGGGAAATGCTTCATGATCAAGATCTTCCTATGCATCTATGAGAAAAAGCTACTAGGACAGCGGTGTATGTACAAAACTGTACTCCACATAGAGTACTTGAGAACAAGACACCAGAAGAAATATTCTCTGGTAAGAAACCAGAAGGCAGCCATCTCCAAATATTTTGTTGTTCAGTATACATTCACATTTTAAAAGAAAAGAGGATTAAGTTAGATCCTTCAGGAAAGAAGGGTATATTTGTGGGAGTGAGAGCTCGAAATCTTGCAGAATATATTTCCCAGGATTTAAGAAGATAGACATCACTAGGTATGTGACTTTTGACGAAGACTCATCTTAAAACAAATCTAGAAAGAGACATGTTGAAGACCGTGAAGAAACAAAAGCATCCAAAATCTGAGATTCAACTATGAACGATGAAACTCGATAAGAATATTGAGAAATGGAAGAACCCCAGGAACCTATAGATCCACCCCAAGAGAAGAACCCTTATAAAAGGAAACCTGCATGGGTGTGATAGGTTATCCAAGGTGCAGAGAGATATGGGGCTTCAGAAGAAATGCACAGAGAAAGGAAGAGAACTAGGTCCTACTCCAGTTATGTAGCCCTACTATGTGACATCAATGTTAAAGAACCTTCTAACTATGAAGAAGCAGCGAAAAAGAAAGAATGGAAGGATGCTACGATCGAGGAGTACCAGTCGATCATGATGAATGATGTCTGGCATGTGGTCTTAGGACAAAAATGGAAGTCTTCCATAGCTTCCAAATGGATCTACAAGATCAAACATGTTGCAGATGGTAGAATAGAGAAATATAAAGCAATATTTTTGGCATGTGCTTTCTACCAAAAAGAAGGGAAAGACTATGAGGATACTTTTTCACCTGTATCCAGATACACTTCCATTAGGTTAGTACTTTGTCTGGCTACAGTAATGAAATGGAAGATACACCAGATGGATGTCAAGATAGCGTTCTTGAATGGTGTAGTAGAAGAGCAAGTGTATGTGGAGCATCCACTCGGTTTTGAGACACATGACAGGGAGACTCATGTGTGCAAATTGAAAAAGGACTTGTACGGTTTGAAACAGGAACCCAGGACATGGTATGATAGAATTGACATCTTTCTAACTATCTTGGGATTTACCAAGAGTAAAGAGGATTCCAACCTTTACTATAAAGTTGAGGAATGGAACCCAGTGATACTCCTAGTATAAGTGGATAACCTGTTTGCGATAGGTGAGGATGGGTTGATTGCTGACACAAAGAGGAAGCTTGCTGTGGAATTTGAGATGAAAGACTTGGGTATGATGCACTAATTTCTAGGAATGGAGGTGTGGTAGAATGTAGATGGAATCTCCCTAGGACAAGGGAACTATGCAGTAGATATCCTCAAGAGATTCGGGATGATGGACTACAAGGCCATGACCACACCTATGGCATCGAACCTTAAGCTATTGAGTGATGCTTCATCAAAATCGATTGATGCTACGATGTATCGCCATATGATTGGGTCATTGATGTACCTGATGAATACGAGACAAGATATTTTCTTTTCTGTGAACACTTTGAGCCATTTCGTGATGGATCTGAGACATGTTCACCTGATTGCTGCAAAACATATTCTGATTACCTGAAGGGTATAGTTGACTATGGGATCAAATATAAAGTGAATCAGAATATTAACTAGATGTTTATGTGGATTCAGATTGGGCAAGAACTACCATTGATATGAAGAGCACTTCGGGGTGCTAATTCATTATGGGATTGAGTGTGATCTCTTTATTTAGTAGGAATCAATCCTGTGTGGCACTAAGTACAGCCGAAGCAGAGTATGTCACATCTTGTTCAGCTAGTTGTGAGGTAGTGTTGCTAAGAAAGAGACTATTTGATTTGTTTGATCTCCAGTTGGATGCTACTTGTATATATTGCGACAACAAGAGTTGTGTAAAGTTGTCAAAGAACCTGATATTCCATGATAAGTTGAAGTACATCAATATTAAATATCACTATACTAGGGATATGGTGCAAAGAGGAGCAGTGAAGCTCCAATATGTTGTGATGGATGAGCAGATAGCTGATGTGTTAACCAAGTCATTAGCTAGAGTGAAGTTTGAGTACTTCTAGAGAAGCTTGGTGTTCATCAAATCGAGGTTCCTTCCAAGTGGAAGTGATGAGTCTGAAGAGCCTTTCTGATATGGAGATAGGATTGGTTCCTACCATGGTCAGATGTAAGTGGTGTTCCTTTCTAACATGGTGAGAGGATTAGTTCCACCCATGGTCAGATGTAAGTGTTGTTCCTTTCTCACATTGAGAGAGGATTGTTCCCTCCCGTGGTCAGATGTAAGTGATGTACCTTTCTGACATGGTGAGAGGATTGGTTCCTCCCATGGTCAGATGTAAGTGATGTGCCTTTATGTCATGGCGAGAGGATTGGTTCCTCCCATGGTCATATGTAAGTGTTGTTCCTTTATGACATGGAGAGAGTATTGGTTCCTCCCATGGTCATATGTAAGTGTTGTTCCTTTCTGACATGGAGAAAGGATTGGATCCTCCCATGGTCAGATGTAAGTGTTGTTCCTTTCTGACATGGCGAGAGGATCGGTTATTCCCATGGTTAGATATAAGTGTTGTTCCTTTAAGATATGGTAAAGGGATTGGTTCCTCCCATGGTCATATATAAGTGTTGAATATGTGAAGACCTACATGGATGCTAGGCCTACATCCAATAAGGATGGATCTGTAGAACTTCCTATGACGAGTAGAATTGAGAGATAGCACCATTTGCTGGGGATAGTGAAAGTAATGATGATGATGATCAGGCTTTGATGATGATCCAACTTTGATGATGATCCAGTAATGAAGACTTTTTTTGATGAAACGTGTCAAGAGAATACCTTCCTAGTTAATAGGGATTGTTTATGTATTTGTAACTTCGAAATGTATTCACTTGTATATTTTAGATTGTATTTCATTGTACCCTAATTTTCCTTCAATCAGGAAAGTAATTAATATAATAAAGTCATGTAAAGTTATTGATTTGAACCCTCCTTTGTACGTCGGGGAAATAGTCCCCGTAGTTGAGGGGTATTAGGGTTATTAGACTCTCCTAGTGAGGTCGGCCTTGGTGAGTAATTGTCAAGTGGAAAACTAGTATAAATAGAGAGTGATACTCTTTATTTGAAGCACACACTCACTCAACTGTAGCGCATGAGTGAGAGAAGAGGAGCTCACACAAGTGAGAGAGAGAATAGCTATCAGAATTCATCTTTGTGTTTTTGGGTTTTACTTTTGCTACTGGTGCTCATTCTATCTCTGAGGAAGTTGCGTAGTTTTCTCCTTTATGGTTTCCCCGAGGAAAACTCTTTGTGTCTCTTGTCTCTTGTGATTATTCTTGTGCATGTTATTATCTCAAATAAGATCCTATATCATATTGATTAAATGATAGAAATCTAACAGCTTCACCCCATACGAATTGGTGTATTGTAAGAACGTTGTCTTTCCCATTAAATTTGAAATTAAAAACCTTAAAGACAGATGTAGAGGAAAACTTAGAATTGAAAGAAGCTCAGAGGAACAAATTGGATCAATTAATGAATTGGATGAGAAATTCAAATTTGTTGTGCATCACACAACATTAATTCAATAGTAGCATTCTGAGTGGCATGATTGGTTCATAAAGAAGAAAGCCTTCTATGAGGGAGACTGGGCCTTATTGTATGATTCAAGATTCAAGAGGGACTTTAAAGGTAAGTTGCATACAAGATTGTTGGGACCCTACCAAATAGAAAAAGTGTTTGACAATGGCACAGTCCGCCTAGTTACTATTTATGAAGAACAAATGCCATTATTCGCTAATGGTCATAGGCTACAACTATATCATAAGACGATTTCAAAGGATACATTCATTTCACATGTTGCAGCTGATCCAGATTACTAGTTAATGCAAGGGCAGGAATTTTTCTATGCTCTTGTAAATTCTTAAAGAACACTACAATTTCCACACTTGAATATGTACATAAATAAAATCGTTGTTTTGTTTAATCTTTATTTTTATTTTTATTTTTTATCTTACACTTGATCGATTTTCTTTTGAAGAATTTATAGGGGAATCTATTTGAGGAGCAATGGTCACAAAAGGGCCAAATGATTGTGGGATCCTTAACTTGTTTTATTGTTATGAATAACTCCTTGATGAAGATGAATAGTTTAACAACAACAACTAATCAGCTGAATATTTTCCTATTTTTTCTATTTTTCACAGCTGTGACTCTGCCAGATTTGTCCTATTCTCCAAATACAACTCCGCCAAATTTCTCCGATCTCTCTAATTTCGTATCTGTGGCTTAGCTACATTTTCCATACTTTCCAACTACGATTGCTCCAAATTCTGCCTATCTTTCCTATTTTCACAGTTGCAACTCCTCCTATTTTATCCATAGACTAGCTATGACTCTGCTATATTTTTCCTATCTTTCCTATTTTCATAGCTATGAATACTCTATATTTCTTCATAAAACAACTGTGAATCCATCAAATTCATCCATAAATCTTGCCGCCAATGATAGCTCTAACTACAATTCTTCCAAGGATGAAAAGATAGCTATTGATTTTCCACTGGCGCCAACCAACTTGGATGTACTTGCTGATCAAAGAGGGGTGGGTATGATCATAGTAGCACATGTGCAATTATGTTTTCAATTGATGTCTGCGATGACACACTGAACCATTATGGAAAGTCATGGTTAATCTTATATTGTGAAGGTACAGATTCTGAATACTTTCATGATTAGGCATAAATTGGATTTGATGAAATCGATTATACTATGTCTCTTGTAGCCACCAGCAAACCCATACCCATTTAACTATCAATAAATATTCCTGCATTTGTACTTGGGTTATTACACGGTCGTCGCCTATTTCCTAATTTGTACCAAATGTTGTCAATTATTCGCTTATCATAATTGTATTAACTTTCCTAAAATATCTAATCCTGACCTTAGTTGTTCATTGAATGTTATTGTGCTACAACTTCCACTTCTTGACCTGTAATTTCCTGAGTCGATATCAAAACTAAGAGGGAGAAGTAATATGGGTATACCAGCTCAACATGAACCTGTGGATACAGGGGATCTGTGTAGGAATGAAGAGGTTTTTTCCATTTTTGAAGCAGCTGGATGGACTACGTACTTTCAACTCATAAATGTTTTTCACACATAAACATCCGTATAATTCACCCTCAATCTGACAAAAACCCATTCGAATGTCAGAGATATGTGCATAGAAGTCACAAAAGAAATTACCTCAAGTAGGAAGGACCCAGTTTGGACAAAAAACCTACAACGCGACTGCAGTACACGAATTTATTATAGCTATTGAACAAGTTCATCAAGGAAGCCGTGGGATAGAACTATACTAATTACCCCATCCTTGAAATGAATTTGCAGTCTTCCTGAATAAATATATCACATGTGAAGGTAGGTACCAAACTGTCTACTTCTCTGAATTTCTCTTATTGTCTCATATACACCACAGGAATCGACCCAATATGCCATTTTATTTATTTAAAAACCTACTTTCTTCTGTTACCAACCATGGCCTAGTTAAACTACTCATATTAAGGGCCCTAGCACAACAGAACCAAACCTGGGAACAATTTACTGCCCTGACTGGGATAATTCAGGAAACTTCATAGTTGGGTGGTGTTGAAATGGAAGAGGAAGATAGGGAACCTGGACAGTTCGCAGTGTTGAAATAGAGGGGGAAGATAGGGAACCTAAATAGTTTGGGGGTGTTGAAGTAGAAGAGGAGTACCGGAGTCCCTCAAATTTAGTTGGGGGGGATGAGATGAGACAGTGTCAGACCATAACCAAAATAATCAAGAAGAAGGATTGGAGGAGGATGCAACATCAACAAACCCTATAGAGGGATTAGTTATTATGGAAGCTTCAGTAGCAGAAGCTGAGACTGGAGTAGCATTAGATGATGTGACAGTGGAAGTTGAGGCTATGGAAGCTACTATGCCATAATATGATGTGGAGATATTTACCATTGAATCCTCTTTGAGTTGAGGGGAACTTTAATTGAATAAAAAATCGTGGTGACAAAGACAAAAGAATATGATGGATTGGGAGATATTCCTTTTGTACCAGTTGTAGAATTAAGAACCCCTATACCAAAAAGAAAAGGAAGAATATCAAAAAGGAAGGTCATTCATCATGGCAGGTGAAGAGAAGGAGATCTAGGTCTGTCACATTAGCAGAAGTGACATGGGCAAGATGGGAAAAAATTGAAGAAAATATTGAATTTCCCATTTGGCCACCACGGTCAAATGTCACTCCACAAGAACCTGTTGTAGAAGAGCTGAAAATTGAAGTTCTTTTGTATGAGAATGGCCTTCTGAAAGAGGAATTTCAAATGCTTCGGAGGGAACTAAAAAATTGGAAAGAAGCATGTAAAAACTAGGTTGAGAGAAGACTTAATACATTGGTAGAGGTTGTAAATCATTTGGAGGGATCACCTCTTGTTGAGGATGGAGAAGAAAAAAAAAGTGGTGTGTCCAGGGTGTGGTGAAATTCTTAGCCAATCATGATATAAATTCACAGTGCGGGAATTTGGTGCACAAAAACCTGCATAGGCAATTGAAGAAGAAAAAGAAGCACCCACAGTGGAGCCAAAAGATGAAAATGAACCAGAATTTGACATGATACCTGATCTAGAATTAGGAGAAGATTAACAAATGCAATCCCTTCCATCAGGGGATACTAAAGTATTCTTGGATAAGTCTCATTTTTTAGGAGACATTGAAATCACTCAGGAGCAACCTCACCAGTTGGAAGGAATTGGGAAATAGGATGTTGCTACACAAAAACCAACATCCTAAAGAGTTTTTGTTAAGGCTTACTTTTAATTGGAATAAATGATCCAGAGGTAGACATAATCCCTGAACATAATCTACATAATCTCGATGAGACTCCAGGAAAGTCCCAAGACACGGAATTAGTCAAGGAAGAGGATATTGTTACACAAGAACCAACATCCCCAAAATTATCTGGTGAGAATGCAACACAAGCTGAAGTGGTTGGGGATGGGATTCAGAAGAGGAATGTTGTCACACAATAACCATCATTCCAAAAATTATTTGTTGAAGAATCCACACAGATAGAGATCGATGCAACATTGAGGGAAGAGAATGTTGTCACATAAGAACCAATATTCCAAAAATTATTTCTTGAAGAAGACACACAAACAGATACTGTTGCAATGCTGATAGAGGAGGAGGATGTTACACAAGAACCAGCATCTCAAAAATTGCTTTTTGAAGAAGCTATACAGACATAGAATCATGTAACAATGATATAAGAGAAAGATACTACACTTTCGATTCAAGGTGATAAGGCTGAAACATCTGGTGACAAGGCAAGGATGCAAATTCCTCAAGAAATTGTTTCATATTCTAATGATGAGAAAGATACAGATCTATCACTATTGAATTTGAAAGTAAAGAAATGGAAAGATCATGCTGATCATTCTCGGGAAGGAATGGTTCCCCTTTTTTAGTACAGAAGCAGCTATCAGAGAATTAAGGGAGATATGGGCAGAGGAATTAACTTTCCAAAGGTTTCAATGGGAGGAGGTGCAAAAAGAGTTGAAGGAATTGAAGAAATTCAAATCCATGCAAAAATAAAAATATCAAATGTACACTCTCTTTTAGGAATTGATGAGCTCTATAGCTCCATCCCCCTCCTATCTGTTGTTCTTATATGAACAAACGACCCTGTTTAAATTAAAATCCTTAAAGGAGGGGAGACCTTATCAATTGACACCCTCTGCCCAGTTCATGGAGACCTTTATGGAGAGCATCTTCACTAAACAAAACTTTTTTTGTGAGTAAGCATATTCTTCATAAAGGAAGTAAGCATATTTGGCAAACTTATTCTTCATCTGTAAAGAAGATGGATCCTTATTGTTTCAAAAAATTTAAACAGGATCTCCATGGGGTGGAAGAATATGTTGACTACATGAAGAAGTGTGGAGTTCACTGGTTGGGACTCAAATTCAAGTTTCCACTTATATGGTGTCCAACAAATCCATACATGGATGATTATACACTTACTAAGGAAGAGGAGAAGAAGTAATGGAAATGTTGGGTTTCCTGTAAAGGATATCTATATGGGGGTGAACTGCCTGGGAGATCCTATAATGTTTCCTCTCTCCATGCACGAGGTCCAGATTAAGACTCATAATAGTGGAATATGTTGCATGAGGACATGAAAATAGATAGTTAGGGGGAGATGTTGGGTCATGTAATATCCCCTTTTTTACCATACCCATTATACCCTTTTTCTTTGTCCTACTTCATTTCTACACACCAGATAGATGTTTTTCCTCGAATTGAGTTTAAATCCCAACAGGTATGATTTATTATTGTCTTATTCTATTAATTCCTAATATTGTTATAGTTACAACTCTGTATTTTGAATTATGCTAATATATCTTGACTTTATAAAGATAGTCCAAGCATCGAGGAATAGATGTGTAGCATCCCACTTAGTTGAAGAAGAAAATGATTATTTGGTACCAAGTGTTACTCTTCAGTCCTATCTCCATATGCTAAGTAGAAAAAATGATCATCTTTCCATGTGGTAGCTGCAACAGAATTCAGCTACAACAGCGCGCTGCTACTTAGGGTCTAACTGCAATAGACATGGTATATTTTGTCTAATTGATTTTGTTTGATCTAGTAATCGCTAGAGACACAATACTCCCTATATTCATTATCTTCATTTAATTTTACTCATAGTTGTCACATCTTGTTGTAACAAGGAAGCCTAAATATCATAGATCTTCATGGCTTCTCAATATTAGTAGGTGATGATTATGTTGTTCATGTATAAATACTGGGAGGCGATCTGAGCTTAGGGTTGGTTGATATGATTATCAGACTATGTAAGCTATGATGGAGAGTTGTAACTGTTATTCACCATTTTAATATAAGGAGTAGGATTCTTCATATTTCTTCCTCTTAACTTGTGTTAGTCCCGACGTCTCTGTTCAAAGCTTGGGACCGACTTCCCATAGAGATTGCAAACTTAATAATATTCTTTTATTATTTTTGTTGTGTGGTGTGGAAATTACAATAGATGCATTTATAGTTAGCTACAAAAGTAATGGTTGATCATTGTGTTTCCTTTGATAGTTAATGTCTTCATTCCTATTAAGTTGCAACAGTGTGGTGTGACAGTCGACTGTGTAGGATAGTTTCTATTGTGCATGTGTTCCAACAGTTGTTACAGTCAAGCTTAGATTTATTTCCTTTCAATTACTTATCTTTCCTGGGTTTGCTAATTTAGTCAGATTATGGTTTGGGATTGTTTGGATCAATTACTGTTATTTCCAATTCTTCGATTAGTTGAATTAAACAGGTTGTATTGATTCACTTATATTTTGATACTGTAGGATCTAACTTCTTGCAAAAGTAAGTCTCATTATTCATTCTTAGATTTGTTATTGTTGGATTGATGCTGTAGGAAGGTAATAGCATTTCTGAATTCTTAGATAGGTAAATTAGATTATTTTTATCCATGAGAAGAGTTTGACTGAGTAGATAGGTAGGAAAATCAACTTTCATTTATGCAATCATCTACTTGAGTGTTTATGCATAGATTGTGCTAATTATCTTTGAAACAAAAAGACTTCCCTGGGTTGACAATTCATATTGAGAATTATGTATGTTAGTTGTAATTAATTAGCATATAGGGTGACCAACACCAAACATAAGACTCGAGCCTACATGTCTTCTCAAATAGGGCCCACTTATCCTAGAGAGATTACAAGTACATATTACATGATGTTACACTGGGGACTATTGCCCCGACATACAACAAAGGTTGTACCTCAAGGTATAGACACAATTTAGACATCCCATAAATGGGTCACACACATCCCCAGTGGGGGAATGGCAACAGAAAATGATAATATACATCATAATATGTTCCAAAGTTATAAATACATCAACAACCCCTCTTAAATAGGAAGGTATTCTCTCTTTACAAAGTCATCAACACATATGGTCAAGTCTTTGTCACATCATCATCATCACGGAGTCATAAAGTATTCACCATGGCTGATTCCATCATATTCTTATAATTTGATCATCATACCATACTATCTATCATCCAAAGTTTCTACAAAGTCAGTTCTTTTTCATGCTGGATGTAGGCCTAGTCCTCTACCAGGTCTTCATCACATATAAAGAAATCCTTCAGGTAGAAACTATCCAGGATCTTCTTTACAATTACATGATAATAACCTAGGTCTTCTACCTTCATTTCATCATATCTAGATCATCTCTTTTGTCCTGCAGAAGCCAAAAGAACAAGCAAACAAACAAAGCATCTAGGGTCGACCTACATTCTATCCAAAAATCACCTAGGTACACCTCTTGTGCTCATGACCTTATCATATCAACATGTGAACACATATATCTCATATATATGTAAGGAAGAATTACGACCCAACAACCTGCTACACCAGGACCTTTTACATTCTTCTGTTAAACCTCAGGGGATTACATCTGAACATCCTGTGTTCATGATCTTTTCCATTCAGATAACCTTCAAGGTGTGTTAAATCCGAGTCGCCTACATACCATGCCAGATCTCATTCTTTACACTCAGACAACCCATTAGGCGTATTACATCTGAATAAACTACATATGATGTCGGGACTCATTATTTACATTCATATAACCCATCGCATGACTGATTACATCTAAGCAACCTGCTAAACTAGGATTTTTCCCTCTCGGACAACGTGTCTCATTTCCCATGTGAGATAATATCCTTTGTAACATTTCAATACTAATTACATCCAAGGATAACATGTGATCTTTTCCACTATGTTACATCCAAGGATAACTTGAAAAACTGATTATATCTAAGCAACCTACGAGCTTCGCCAAGCTGTTATTCTTAGAAATACTATTTTTATATCTATGCTAGAACACATCACTCCATCTTTTGAGAAATATGGATCTGGATCACACCAATTATTTCTCTGAAGTACTCAAACTTCACTCTTGCAAGAGGCTTGGTCAACACATCGGATATCTTCTCCTCTGTTCCCACATACTGGAGCTTCACTTCTCATCTATACACCATATCCCTAATATAGTGGAACTTGATCTCGATGTGCTTCATTTTCTCATGGAACACTGGGTTTTTCGACATCCTTACGCAACTCTAATTATTGCAGAATATACAAGTCACATCCAAATAGAGATCAAATAATTCATATAGTAGATTTCACGCCCACACTTCCTCACAACTAGTCGAGCAAGTGACAACATATTCCACCTCGGTTGTACTCACCACCACACATGATTTCTTCCTACTGAACTAGGAGATCATGCCAGATCCCAAACTGAAGAACAAACCTAACGTGCTCTTCCTGTCAGTGGTGCTACCTATCCAGTCTGAATAACCATAACCATGTAGTTTAATCTTCTACTTTTCATCATACTTGATCCCATAATCCACTATACCTATTAGACACCTAAGAACATGCTTTACCGCTATCAGGTGAACCTGTCTCGGATATGTCAGGAAATGGCTCAGGGTGTTCATTGTAAAGCATATGTTTGGTATGGTATTCATAAGATACATCAATGAGCTAATCATCTGACAATACATCGTGCCATTAACCTTCTCAAATGAAGCATCACTCGGAAGATTCAAGTTAGATTCCATAGGTGTGTCCATATCATTGCAATCCAACATTCTGAATCTCTTCATAATATCCTTTACATACTTACATGGCCCAAGTAAGATTCCATATGCACTATGCCACACCTCCATGCCCAATAAGTAGTGCATAATACATAGGTCATTCATCTAAAACTATGTAGTAAGTCTCCTCCTTGCATATGAAATGAGTTCCTCATCGCCTATTAGACATAAGTCACTAACATATAGTAGGAGTATCACTGGTATTCCATCTTCCACCTTGAAGTATAGGTTGGAATATTCTTTACTCTTGGTAAATCCCACACTCATCAAGAAGTTATACATCCTGTTGTACCATGTCCTCGATTCTTGTTTCAATCCATACAAGTCCTTTAATTTGCACACATGGGTCTTCCTCTCATGTGTCTTGAATCCCACTGGTTGTTCAACATGCACTTCCTCCTCAACTACATTGTTAAAGAAAGTTTTCTTAACATCCATCTGGTCTAATTTCCATTTCATAACTTCTTCCAAACCAAGTGTGGTCCTTATGGAAGTGTACCTCACCACGGGTGAAAATTTATCTTCTTGGTCTATGCCTTCTTTCCGTGATAAGTCTCATTCTATGAACCTTGCATTGTGTTTCTCGATGTCACCATCTACATAATGTTTGATCTTGTAGATCCACTTTGAAGTCACAATAGAGTTCTTATCCGATCTCGAAACAACCTCCCATACATCATTATTCATGATCAATCGATATTCCTCGATCAATGCATCCTTCCATTCTTTATTTTTTGTAGCCTCTTCATAAGTGGAAGTTTCTCTATCAATGATATCACACAATAGGGCCATATAGGTATTATAGGGATTTTCCCTCTTTCCGTCTTTATGCATTTCTTCTAGAGAGACATACCTTTTAGCTTCTCATATGAGCTCTTGTTCCCATGTCGGTTTCATCTTGTGGGAGACCTCCTCAAGGATATTTTCTACTGGATCTTGGTGTTCATTCATGTCATGATCTTCAAGGTATTCTATAATTACTTCTCCAATTTCCATGTCTCAGACTCTTGTCTCTTCCGGTTCCTCAACTTCCTAGATAGGATTCCTCCTGGATATGATATATATCAAGTCTTAATCGAAGGTTACATCTCTACTAATTTCAATCTTATTGAATCCTAGGAATTATATTTGGTAGGCCTCTGATGTATCACTATATCCTACGAATACATCCTTCCTCCCAGAAGGATCAATCTTGGTACTTTTCTCCTTTGGGATATGTATGTACACAGGGAAACCAAATATTCTCATATGGTTGAATTATAGTTTCACTCTTGAGAAATCCTCTTCAGGAGTGTTGTATTCAAGTACTCGATGAGGAGTATGGTTTTGTACATACACAGTTGTTCTTTATTCCTCCTCCCAAAGGTGCATAGGAATATCCTCTTCAAGCAACTTTGCTTTTGCATCTCCCATTATGGTCAGGTTATTTCATTTTGCAACCCCATCTTGCTAAGGATTGTATGGAGTTCTCAAATTCCTCTTAATCCCATATGCAAAGTTCCTTGAATTCTTCTGAACTAAACTCGTTGCCATTATCTGACAGTAGAATCTTGATCTTCCTATCTGTCTAGTTATCAACCAAGGATTTATATTCCTTGAACTTGCTGAAAACTTCACTTTTCTCTTTCAAAAAATATATCCAAGTTTTATGTGAGAAATCATATTTAAAGGAAATATAGTACACATACCTGCTTTATGAGCTAGAATACATGGGTGCACATACATCTGAGTGTATTATCACCAATATCCATTTATCCTTGCTCTCATTGTTGGGAAATGTATTCTTTTCATTCTTTCCTTTTGCACATCCTTTGCAAATTCCTTAATGATTTTCCTGGATCTCTGGAAGTCCTAATACTTCTTTTATTTCCATCGGTAGTGCTTTGTAGTGCAGATGTGCAATCCTCTTGTGCCATAGTTCATTTGGTTCAAATGACTCATGAACTAATGCTTGTTCAGGATGTCCCTTCAACGTATACAAGCCTTTGTCTTCTTCTCCAATAACTATTGCATCCTATATTTCCTTTCTTCTAGGAAACATTAGAACTTGGCCCTTGACAAATGCAACACTAATTCCCTTTAAATCTATTGCAGATATGGAGAGAATATTCTTCTTCAATCTTGGAACATGTAGCACATCCTTCATCTTTAAGTAATTCCCAAAGTCAAGCTTGTATAAAGCTTCTCCCTTCTTTTTTATGGGATATTCATAATCATCCCCAAGTTTCACCTTGTGAGGTGACTCGTGTTCAGACATATTGATGAATGAATCCTTGTATCCTGTCATGTGTTTGGAAGCTCCACTATCCATGATCCAATCATTGCTTCAATGTGTAATAGTGCCAGTAAGTGTTGAGATTAGCACATAATATACATACGAATAATCCTTCTCTCGTTTGAATCTTTTATTTGTTGTTTTATCATCTCTGGCAATATGAGCATGGTGTCTCCCTTTCTAGGTGGGAGAATATATTGCCAAGTGTCCCTTTTCATCACAAGTATAAGATCGAACAATTGAAATGTCTCTTTTTGTCTTCTTCTGTTTCTTTTCCTTCTTCTTGTTGTGATGAAAGTTCTCCTTTTTATCCTTATTCTTGAAGTTCTTCCTAGTGTACACTACGAGAGCTTGATCGTCAGTTGCTCCCATCTTTTCTTCGCTCATCACAAGTCTATATTCCTCTTATGCACATTCTTCTCAAAGTCTGTTGAAAGAAATCAGCTTATTTCTTGCACAAATCCCTTGAATGAATGAGTCCCATTATCTAGGGAGACCATTCAAGCTAGTCATTACAACTTCTCATTCTTCGACATTCTCTTCAACTGCTTCAAGTTGTTCTCTGATTTGAGAAACCCTTGAGAAGTAATACTATATAGCCTCGTATTTTTGTATATTCACATTCTTCAATTGGTTCCTCAAAGTCATCTTCTGGTTGATGTTCTTCCCTTCGAAAATATTTTTCAACACATCATATACTTCCTTCGGTGTCTTGAATGTAGAAACATGGGGGATGAGGTGATCCTTAATAGAATCTACAATGATTCTATTAGCCTTATCCATGCTTTTCTTATGATCATCCTTAGCCTCATCTCCCTATAGTTTTGGAACTTATCTATTAATGACTCTAATCCGGGTCATTCTCTTCAAGGATCAAAGAGATTATGTACTTGCATGCCAGGTGTTGCCTCCTTTTCACACACCTGGATCACGTGGCAGAAATCTTCAAGCCACTCGGTGTGTCCTTGGGGGAAAGTCTCGAGTCAAGGATGTCACCTTGTTCTTGACTCCTCCGTTTAGGCTCAACTCCTAATGGAGCCAAGGGGGGTAGACCCTATTAAGTTACTAAGGGTGATTTCTTAGTGTGGTGATGTTAAACTGAATCAGTTATTTAGGAGTTTGAGTATTTTAACTATAAACAATTGAAGATGACAAGATACGAAAATAACACATGAAAGCACAAAGCTGATAAACAATATATATATGAAGCAAAAATGACCAGTGCCTTAATAATGGAGTCAAATCAAAGAGATCAATGTGCTTGCATGTGCTTGGATTAAATGTTTTGGGATTGCATCTTGGTATGTTTTAATTTAAAATTGAAGTATGAATTGATTAAATTAGGCTAAAAGGGGGACTCCAGATATACCCGAGAGTACTTGGAGTATGTCCAAAACAAAACCTACACGGCTACCCGCAAGGAATATGTGGGCTGAAATGGAGTCTCTGGGGATATGTTCGTAACGCACCCATTAGGGTGTGACAGAGATTGGCGCCCCGAGGTCACTTTTCAGTAGGTTCCCGCTTCCTTTGGGTATTTTACCACCGTAAAGGTTTGATCGAGGTGTTGGATTTTCACCTGATGGTTTGTTAATTGGGGGAGGTGAGTCCTAATTATGCTAGTCACCTAAGTGCTTTTGATACAGCTTGAGTGATTAGATGAACCGCAGCCAAGTGCAGAGCATACACACTGGATTCTTGTAAATTTTAATACGTTTTTAGGAGATGTGTTCTTGTTTAAAAGAAAAGCCTCCAAGAACCTCTTTCGATCCAAGTGGATCTCAATCGGGGAATCAAGGAGGGGTTAATTTTAAATCTTCTGATAAACAAATGATAGAAAAAATAAAACAACTACACAAATCTGGTTTTCGGATTAATCCTACCATGAATGTCTTTCCCCTTTCGGGTCACTCGGGAAATCGTGGGGTAAGTATTATGATTAATTTTGAAAGTAAGATATGGAATATGGAGTTAAAAACAAGATCAAATATACTACCCTGCAAATCATATCAATTCTAGTAAAAAGGAAATAAGCAGAAAAACGACGAAAATGGCACCGACGCAAATCCCCCCAAGGGGGATGGGGAATGGGCTCGAAAGAGCCTATTCCAAAGGAAAATTTATTTATTAATGGTTACAATATTATAGGACTGATATATCAGTTCTTATTGGTCCTTATACATGCTGAAACCAAGATCTTACAGTTATACAAAAATTTTAAGAATTTTGTGACAAAAGGGAGACCCCTGGGGGGATTTGAGCGCTCCAAAAACCACTTTGGACAGCAGCTTCCATTATTCTCTGTCAGAAATGATAAATTACAGTGAGCAGGTTAGAATAAAAAATCCCCAAAATCACTTTAAGAGTACCTTTGGGTCAGCCTACTTTATCTCAAAAAGTAATGAAATTAAACTAGCTAAATCGGCGAAAAAGGAACCAAGGAAAGCAAGATTTACTTGGGATCTTGGCCTGCTATTTGTGCAACCAATTAAAAGCACTGATATTGCAGAATATTAAAATTATTGAATAGAAAAAGAAACTACCTTAACAGCAAGCTATGAATTTTCACTAAATTACTTGCGAGACTAAGGTACTTTTAGCTAGATCTCTTGAATTTGAACTTTATGAGCAAAATAGAACTAAGATATAGAAAAAAGGGGGGATCTTACTGATCAGATCTATGTGTGTTTTTCCTGATGAGATAGATCAGATTAATAAGAAGCCTTTAAAGTAACCAGTTTGAGGAAAGTTTAATAATTAAAGGAGAGAAAGGTGAAGGAAGGTGCTTGTTGTCGAAGCAGATCCGCTGAGGGAACTTGGTAGAGAAGCACCGAGGGGCATGATATTAGCAATCTCTGCTGGAAATCAATGGAATCAAACCTAAACCATGGATCTTCTAGCCATGGCAAATCTGTAAGCTACAACACAACTCCTGCAGACAGAACTATCAGATCTGAAGATACATATGAGAAAGGGATGATACAGTATGCAAATAACCTTATTTAACATATAGGTATTAACTCAATAAAACATATGTAGAAAATAGAGAGTAAGTAAGCTTACTTACAATGATCTATCCTTACGATTTCAGAAACCATTGAGGCAGACAATAATTAAGTGCAAAAAATTGGAAAAATAACAGTTTCACCTCGAATGCAGCAAGACAATGGCAATCCACACATGAAAGGTACTCCATAATTGAGCCTCCAAAGCTTCTCTTTATTTCAACAAATGAAAATAAGTACACAGTTATAATGGCAAGCCCTTCAGTCCAGCTCTAACTAGCTTGGAAGAGGAGGCTGTGCCTGGATATATACAATTTACAGGCCATCCAACCCAGGGGGGGCACAATTACTCATAGAATCAAGTGAAATAAACTGATGGAGAGTCCATCAATGCCTGATCTGTGTCTAGCTGAGCCAAATCTGAGTCTCACTGAGTGCAACTGTCAATCGGGGGGCTGATCTGACTAACACCTCAACCTGCTGACTGAATAATCCACCAAAAATCATCTAGTTGAGCCAAAAACGTGTTGAGGAGAGAGAGAGGGCGAAATTCCCCATAAACGATGCTCAAGATCAACTCTGGATCTGATTTGATCACCTCCTTCAGTCAAGGATTTGTCAGATCCAGTCAATCTGCTTCAGATCTGACTTATTTCAATCAAATTGGCTGAGAATCCATTGATTTATTGATTTTGGATTTGCTCCATTATTCATCAATTTATTAATTAAAATAATCAATAATTGATTTTTGGG
>LPNX010054577.1:292033-321103 GCA_001517045.1 Pseudotsuga menziesii
ATGCTCACTTGATAGAACACTACTAAGTACAACTTAGGTGGTAACACCAGGAAATTATCAGCCCCACCAAGCTTGTCCTGAAGCTGATTATTGTGATTCATCTTTTCAAAATGAGAACCAAATGGAAATATTAAATCTTTGGATGTTACTGCTTTGAGGTCTTTCACCTAGTTCTAAACCAGGTTGACCTAGGGTTTGTTAGAGAAACCCTAGTTTTCCAAACTTGGAGTTTGGGACTTATGTTTTGACATAAAGACACACCTCCTTGAGGTGAGTTTCTAAGCTAGGTCACTTTCTAAAAAATGATTTGGGAAACCTATGATACTTGATGCCCTATTTCCTTCCGGCACTAGTGAAAGGCTCAAAAATGAAACTTATATGATTCAGAAACTATCTCCACCAAAATATGAGCCCTACTGATGCTAGTTAGACTAGCCCTCTTTGCTTGATGATATGTGGAGAGACCACCTTCAACTAGGAATCCATAGTTCCCGTAGATGCATAGTTCCTTCTTTCAGAGAGGCTCTGATACCATGTTAGTTTTTCATAAGATATGATTAGAGTATCCAGGATATTTATCTAAAATAATAACAAGTACATCAAGATGCATAAGGTATAAAAGATACACGAGACATAAATATTTTCATCGAGGAAACCATAAAGGATAAAACCCCACAAACTTCCTCAGAATAGTAGGATGATCAAAAGCAGTAATAGGAAGTATTCAACAGCTATCTATCTCTCCTCCTATGATTGTCTCTCTCTCTCATGCTAACTTGAGAATGTGAGGTGTGTATAAATGGGGGATAGTTCCTCCCTATTTATACCCTTTCAAGTAACTAACCAACCACAAGACTCAAGCCTACATGTATTCTCACATAGGGCCCACTTCTCCTAGAGAGACTAAAAGTACATATTACATGATGTTAGAATGGGGACTATTTCCTCGACTTGCAATGAAGGTTGTACCTCAAGGTCTAGACACAATTTAGAAATTTTGTTAAGGGGTAACACACATCCCCAATGAGGGTAAAATGACATACAATGATAAGGTACATTAGAATATCTTCCGAAGTTACAAATACATCAATAGATAATACCATGGGATCCTGGCATTCTTTGGAATGACATATTTACAAAAGGGGGAGCGACATTTGTATCCTTACAGAGGAGGTAGTGGGATCCAACAATTCTACTCAGATACGTTAATTGGGTTGACAATTTTGTTGAAAGAAGTGGTCATTAAATAAATGACTATGATCGGAGTGGTGCAGCATAAACATGGTGGACACATTTTGCATCACTGTGGAGTGCTTCTGATAGAGGACAAGTGTGACTCAAGAGGGGAGGACTTTCATGTCCCTCCACTGAAGGGACATCAAAAGTGTTGACCTTTCCCAACACCTATGGGATCAAAAGTTACATTGATTAATTAACCTAGGTAATTTTATTAAATTGTTATTTAGGAGGCATGTACTTGGTTAGATTTATTGTCATTAATAATTAATGTGCAAATAAATATGTAGAAATAACTTTGCATGTTAGGAGGTCGCACTTTGGCAACCCAAATTTCCTAGGATTATAATTCGACACTGTCAAGGGACTAACAAAGGAAAGCAAACAGAAAAGAGAGAAAGTACCAAAATTCTAGAAAAAGAATCCAAACACAAAAGAGGAAACTCTAGGCCTAAGGAGGGAACAATTTCCATTTAGAGGTTCAGTAACAAAAGAATAAAGTGTATAAAATATGTCATAAGAAAAAATAGGTAAATATGGGCCTAGGGAGTGTGCAGTTTCCATTCAGAGGTTCAGTTACAAAATCAAAAGGTGCAGAAAAGGTGTCATAAGAAAAATCATGCAACTTTGGCATAAGGAGGGCACAATTTATAATTTGAATGAAAATTTGTTGATAGGGAAACATCTCTCTTCTCTCATACATGTTATTTTCTCTAGAAGGGCCCACAAAGTGGCTAGGGTGAGGGTTTAACAAGTGGTAACTTGCTCAACAAGGGATTGAATTTCTCAACAAGTCACATAGGGTCTATTTAAAGAAAATTCAAACTCCATTTCTCAGTTTGGTTCATGAATGATCTTGTGTTGAGTGAATTCCAACTTCATACTGAGTGTTGTGCCTTAGTCTATTTGGAGACACACCGCAAAATCCTTCCCCTCTCTTATTTCTCCCCTTCAATTTTCATTGCATGTGTGGTGAGCTAAGGATCAACACCCTAAGATTCATATCATGCCACTACAACATCCAATCCATCCATTGAAGACAATATCAAGTGAAGGGAAATTCACCTATGCTCTAGTCCCAAGATTGGTGCTAGTTTTGGGCCTCGTATCCTCAATTTGGACCCCCTTTCGAAGATATCATTCCTCCAACCCTCTTCATGATATTCTCAACCCAAATAAACTATTTAAGACTTCTGTATTTCACTAAGGTTTATGTTCCAGAGAGATCTCATTGTAATTTTTCAGGAGTGAGCCTTTATTTTCCCACTTGATGGGGTTTTTAATTAGTTTTATGCAATAATAATGAAGTAATGTCCATGAGAAGGAATATTTAATGATATGATATGTAAAAATGATTTATTAGTCTCTGTAATACATCATTCCCAGTTATGGATTTGTGAGAATTTCTTCACAGTGAGATCTAGGAGCTAAGGAAATATTCACAATCTAATTTATTCATAAAATATGTAAGAAAACAGTAAAAGAGAGAAAAATAATACACACATATGGTGCCAATAACTGATCTTTATATTAGTGAACAACTTGTATACGTGTATGGTAAATACTTATAATACATTGGGAGAAAAGCGTTAGGCTATGGAGGCCATTTGGATGCATACAAGTGTGAGGCTAAAATTTGACCCCAAAATCCCCTAGGTTGACTAATAAGCTCCCAAACCATACCAAACAATCATGAATGCAAGTTTGGACATGGATGGAGCATGTTGGATCATAAATGAAGGAATTCTAGGCATGGGTAATCACATGTGTGAGTGTGAGGGGCTGTAGGAGAAAATAAGTTCCCAAGACGAGAAAAAATAAACACATTCATACACTAGCGCCCATAGTCAAACTGTTAGGATGAAAAACCTCCCGTGTCCAAATTGGTCACTTTTTCCTAACTTAGGAGTATTTTTAGTCATTATTGAGTCAATAGTTCCATTGGGTCCACTTGGCCTAATGGGGCCAAATGTACCAGTCACTAGAGTGTGGGGAACACATATTGAGGCTGTCTTTCATTGACTGCACTAGCATGCATCAGTTTATGTGTCTCCTATACCAATCCCTAAAATTTAGGAGCCATTGGGAGTGTCATCACCAACCTCCTTCAGTTGTTGGAAGTTGGTGACTAGTCAAGCCTAGTTACGAGTCAGTTACATTCAGTTAGATGTCCTCGAGTTCAATTTGCGCTAGTATTTTCATAGATGCATGTGGAAAGCTACCTTTTCTCACTTGCCACATAAGTTAGACTAGTTTAACTGATTAAGAGACTGCATTAGACAACTAGAGATATCTAGCTAAGCTCTGATAGTGATTTAGACATGTCGAGTTATCCCTACAGTCATATTGAGTTAATCAATTCGAATTTACTCACATGGATTCAAATTTTCATGCTATTAATACCATTCTAATGCATTGTAACAATTATCCATTTAGTTTTTTTATTAATGAAAGAAATATACAGCTATAACTCATTATTGCATAGTCTAATCTAATTTTTTGAGTAAATTGTTTGTGGAATCTTATGTAAGTTTTGTATTGGTCCATAGATTCATGTGAGCTCAATTTTAATAAGGTATTATATCCTTGAAATGACAAGGCATTTGTTCCTCTATAGATTTTCTGCTGTGTCAAAACAAATTGAGAAAAATTGCTCCTTCCAACTCTGCAACAAAAGCATAGAGCTTACCACATAATTCTAGGAATCCCAACCTTGTTGATCAATCTTGCTTGATTAACTAATCCAGGTGTGAAGAAAACTCCAAAAGTGCAGGTTTTCGACCTTAATTTGTCTATTTTTTGTGATTTGCAGTTTTCTCAAACACTTCACTACATTCGCTACTGCAACATAATGGCATGTTCAAGCAACCTTCTCACTCCTTTCAACTACCATTAGTGGAAGTAGGATATTGATAAACTGTTGTGCTCCAAAGGACTCTACAGAGTCACCATGGATACAAAGGTAGAGCTGAATGATGTTGTAGACAAAGAAAAATACTGAAATAAGTTTGATGAAGCATATGGCTTTCTGTTCCTTTCAATTTCTAAGAATATTCACTTCCACATCATTGTATTGAAGACTCCCAGGGAGTTATGGGACCAACTTGCTAATCTATTTGATAAGAAAGATGCCTTGAGAATCTCATAGCTCGACAATGAGTTCATATCTCCATATCTAGGAAACTTTGAGACCATGAATGACTTCTTTACCAAGTTTAAGCATCTGGTGCAACAGTTGAATAATTGTGAAGTTGAGAAGTAAGATGATCAACTCATCCTTTCCATCCTTTCGAAACTTGGCACAGATTACTCGTTTTGTGTCCACCTTTCATATCAGGAAGCTCACAATTCCAAATAGGAAGATGGTGACTCTCAATGAATTCATCCAGTCTCTTAGCAATGAGCATGACAAGTGTGTCCAAATGGGAATCATCGGATCCTCCAAAAATAAAGCCTTGTTTGTTGGAGGACCCAAAGCTACAAATGGAAATGGGAAGCAAAAGAACCAATAGACAAAGTATGAGCCTCCTAAGTAGAAGGAGCAGGTAAATGGGTCCTCAGGTTCGAGGAGAAACAAGAAAAGGGGAAAAGAAAATATCCCTTTCTCTTACTGTGAAAGGGTATTTCATCTAGAAATCTCTTGTATGAGGAGAAAAATTGATCAAATTGCTCTTCTCAAAGAGAAAAATAACATCACTCTTCGAGCTAGCGCAAGAAAGGTTGACTATGGACAAAAGATTGAAGATCATGATGAGATATGCCATGTACTGAAGGCTAGTTGTTCAAAAAAACATGATTTCCTGATTGATTCAAGAGCTTCCAATCATATGGTTGCATCCAAATAATCATTCTCTTCATTAAAGTCTACTGATGCTCCTAGTATTCACATGGGTAATGATACTCAATTCGAGCTGAAGGGAAGGGTTCTATAAAGTTGAAGCATGGAAAGTTCAATGATGTACTTTATGTGCCCTCATTAGCTGAAAATTTGTTATTTGTATACTAGATGACTCACACTAGCCCGCCAAAGTGAGTGGTATTTGGTCCTCACTCAATGGAGATCGCACATATCTCTATTGGAACATTATAGCAAATGGTGTTGAAAATCATGCCTCCAAGGCATGTGAATTATCACACTTTCTTCCATATTCAAATCCAATCCACTCTCATATGCCACTTGAAAGGGGAGGTAAAAGAATTATATCTACTCCTCTTACATATGATAAATTTTCCATTGCTGTTTAAGAATCCATAGAAGAAGACTCGGTTGTATCAATTTACGAGATTGAAGATGAAGCTCACAGAGATTCAGATCCAAATCCAGTCCCTACTTCCAGTCCTAAGCCCAAATGGGCACAAAAGGTTATTGCGGCAGCTGCGAAGATGAGTGGAAATCCATGTGACATAAAGAGGACAAGAAATCAGTTTTAGAAAGAGAACCTTGTGGTATGTCAAGCAAGTTCACTTCCTTCAGAGAGATGCAACAAACTCCTTATGATATGCTACATGACAAGGTATGATTAGCTATACTATTCTTAGAAGAAAAAAATGGATCATGTCTCTCTTCCTCCAAAAAGAGACAAAGGTTAAATTCCTCCTTCCTTCCATCATCATATTGGAATAAGATGGAGAATTCTACATGACAAGCCCCAGGATACCTATCAATAAAAGAACAAGCATGTTGCTTCAATACACCACATAAATGAAGGTTGCAGCAACATTTTCTTAAGTTTTTTTTCAAAGAGGAATTTTTTTCGTTTGATATGAAAGTTTGAATCCTGATTCTACCTGGTTAGTTTGAGCGGGGGTATTTTTCCCATGATGTTTTTCCTTGTTTCCTTGGTTTTATTAAGAAGTTATTTTTTTCATTTTAGTTGTAATGGGTGACCTTTGGTATTAGTTACTAGGGCCCAAAGTTTTCCAAGTTATCATTCAAGGGGGTGTTAGGATTATAATCTTCCCCTTTCCCAAACTGGTCAATTCTACCTAACTTAGGAGTCTTTTTAGTTATTATTGAGTCACTAGTACCAATGGGTCCACTTGGGCTAATGGGGACACATGTACCAGTTAGTAAAATGTGGGGAATATAGATTGAGGATAACTTCCACTGATTGCACTTGCATGCATCAGTTTAGGCGCCTTGTAGACCAATCCCTACGAGTTAGGAGCCACTGGGAGTGTCAGAACGAACATCCTTTAGTTGTTGGTAGTTGGTGACTAGTCAAACCTAGTTATGAGTCAGCTACATTCAATTATATGTCCTCCAGTTTAGTTAGCGCTAGTCTTTGAATGGTTGCATGTGGGAAGGAGCCTTTTCTCACCACCACATCAGTTAGAATAGTTTAACTTATTATAACTGATTGAGAGACTGATTTATACAACTGGAGATAGCTAGTTTAGCTTCGATAGTGATTTATACATGTCCAGTTATCCATGCAATCGTATTGATTTAATCAATTTGAATTTCCTCTCATGGATTCAAATTGTCGGGATATTAATGTCATTGTAATGCATTGTAACAATTATCCATTTATTTTTTTATTAATGAAAACAATATACTGTTGCAACTCAATATTGCACTATTTTGTATCATTTTCTGGGTAAATTGTTTGCAGAATCTTCAGTAATTTTTGTCTTGGTCCATGTAAAATGAGGAAAGATGCAAAACATCATGGGGAAAATCATCCCTCAAGAATGGACATAACATAGAGATGATCAAAAGGTCTTCAACGAGTCCTCTTCTTCACTTGAATGAGATGAATGAACAACATATTGTTGATCAACTTGGTGAAGATTTTGTGGATGCTAAGATCATGCATCAATGCATGAATGTGATGTAGACAAAGAACATGTGTAGAGGCCGCTTGAAGGTCATCATTAGATGATGGAGGAGCATTATAAGAATTTATTTCGTTACAAGCATACTCTGATATAGAATCATATTCAATAATAGAAAAGATATCTCTACGAACTATTTCCCAATGAACATTAAAAGATTCAACAACATATGCCTCAAGTGTAGTTGCCATATCATGAATAAAACTATGAATCTTCTCCAAAATTTGATGAATCACCTTCATAACTCTATAAAAAATCTCATGAGTCTCTGAAATATTAGAATAGAGGTCATATACAACATAAAATATCATAGGTATAGTCTCTCCATGAGAAAATGGGTCCATAGTGGGTAACTAGATCACATTGGAAGTTGAGCGAACCTGGATGGTATGGAGATTTGAAACATGAACCATAGGTGGTGAGATCAAGTCCAAACATGTGGAATAGTAGTTCTATGAATGCTAATTCCATGTCTATCTAGCCAATGAATGATATGGAAGACATAAAAGAAACATACACAAGTGACATAGTATTGGAAACTAGGCAATTTTGATATTTTCCAACTACTGATCTTGAGGGTTGTTGAGTATTTTGGGTATCAAACATTTGAGGAAATGGGTTTATGACTGTGATAAATTGTATATCAGCCTATATATCACCTTCATAATGAGAAATGCAAGGATCTGAATGGAGTGGAAAAGACATTTCAGAAGACAAGTTGGAAACTAGTGAAAAATGACTACTTTTTGGAGGAAACTTTGGTGATCTGCTTGGGGTTTCTTCCAAGGAAGATATGGAGGTCTCAGATTCTAATCTATCAGAATGTAAATCAGAAACAAATACATCTAAAATAGATATATGACAAATGGATTTCTTCCTTGCACTCGAAGCATGCATGTACTTACCATTTTCTTGCTCCGAAGAGAGCTTTCACTCCCCTCTTCTTGCAAAGTCTAGAACATCAATATTGTTCTCCTCAAGTAGCTTGGTCATGATGTCCATATTCATTTTCAAGAAATATTTTTCATGATGTGAATCTATGCAATAACCACATGTGGGATTCTCTCTCTTACTCTTCATCCTCTTAGCTTTCGAATCCTCAACGGTTGAAATGGAGCTTTCTGTATCCAAATGATTATTCTCCTTCTCTCTTTGCTTCTTTGAATCCTTGTATTTCTTCTTTCCTTTGAATGGATTCAAAATTCATGCAAAGAGTGCTTGATCCTTGCTGGATTTGATGGTACCCGTATTCACTAATTTTCCTTTCTCATGAGCCAAAGAATCAATGAAGTGTGGTAGTGCAAGAATCCTTCAATTTCTAGCTATGAGATAGCTTGAGTGGAATGTTGAAAAAAACACAAATAATCAAGCCCTATCTTAAAAAGTATGGACAATATCATATGCTCATCTTTCTTCTCTATGCCACACTATTTCAGCTAAAGCACCAACACTTTGAACTTGGTGAAAAGGTCTTGGATAGTGTCATAGTGCTCGTCTCTGTGATATCAACTCATTTTCGAGTTGGTGGCCTCTCCTCTCATCAATCTTCCCAAATAGTGACTCAATATTGAGAAAAACTTCATTGGGTGTGCCAAGACTATCTACATAGAAGAGAAGGTCCCTCGAAATTCTTAGACAGAGCATTACAAATTCCTAATCAATTTTATTGAAGTACTTCAATTTCTCTACAGCAGAGTTGGGTTCGACCTTAGTCCCCATGGTGACTCTGTATAGGCCTCTTGACTTTAGCTAGATCACCATTTTGGCCTTCCATTCGAAATATTTGAATGGAGTGACAAATTCTTGAGTCTTCCCCATTTCTTCTTACGTACTGTGTGACAAAATATTGTTGTATATGCAATGCAAACACTCAATTTTTTTGGAAAATTCCTTAAACAACAATTTAAACACTCTGGTTTTCACTTGCAGCTCCATAAAGCTCTGATACCATGAGTAAATTTCTTCACAATGAGATCTAGGAGCTAAGGGAATCTTCACACTAATTTATTCACAAAATATGCAAGAAAATAGTAAAAGAGAGAAAAATAACACACATAGATGGTGTCAATAACTAATCTTTCTATTAGTGTTCAACGTGTAGATGTGTATGTTACATACTTATAATACATTGGGATAAAAATTTTATCCTATGGAGGCCATTTGGATGTATACATGTGTGAGGCTAACACTTGACCTCAAACCCCCCTAGGGTTACCAATAAGCTCGCAAACTATGCCAAACAATCACAAATACAAGTGTGAACATGGATGGAGCATGATGGATTATAAATGAAGGAATTTTAGGTGTGGGTGAGAAAGTGTGTGAGTGGGAGAGGCTCTAGCAGGCAATAAATTCCTAAGAAGACCAAAAAATCACCACAATCATACATTAGATCCTTGATTTATAGGATGAGGAGCGGTGTGTAATTAATGAGAGATACTAGGTTGTTAGGATGATCAAACTAGAGAACCTCAACTATGAGGATTATCAAAGTGGATCACCTCAACTATGATTGAATGAGCCATAATCACCTAATAGACCAAGAGTGATCAGTATAACCTAAGCTGGATCATATAACATAAGTACAATAAAAATGAAAATATATCTTAGGTGTATGAACATGGTACTAAGGTTGATTATTGCTCTAACATAATTAAATATGATTTGAAATTCATCAATTTATGCACACCCCTCCTAGTTGACTAGGAAAATTCTACTAGTGTTACAGTTTTCATCATTCTCGAAGTTTTATGCATTCAAATGTCATTATGAAAGTTTTTGTAGGAATTCAACTCACCCCACTACCTACCCCAACCCTCATATAGTGATTTCTTTGAGTTCATACTCCGTTTGGACATGCATCTTTGCGCAGGGTCTTTCGAGGCCAAAACTACTAGTTTTTCCCAAATTATGCCAAACAAACCAAAATCATCTTATATTTTTTCCTCACTTTATGAAACCTCAGTTGATTCTTATTACGTGTCTGATAAAACCTCTCAACATTGCACAAACCCCTGGCTAAATGGATGTGAAAGTTATTCTTAGTTGCACGGTTAGGAAACCCGAAAGCCTGGAAGTAGGTCTCAGTGGAGTTGATTCTGAAACATAAATGGTCCGAAATATAAATGTGTAGGGAAGGTAATTTATCTAGCATAAATTATCCTCGGTCTCTTCCTTAACCCTCTACTAGATTAACACAACTTTATTACTAATTCACAATTTTTCCCTTGCATATTAAGTGGTTAATGTTACTGCAAGACTCTGATTGCACACTTCAGTTAATAATTACATAAGATCTAGTATTAGGATTTGAAAATCAGATCAAGGATTTTACACTTTTTTTATACAAGGATTTAGAGATCAAGGTTAAAAACCCACTTCTAAAATAGGTTGAGCTATCTTCATTTCAAAATCCATATCCTCCATTACATGTTTAGAGATAATTGTGGAGGAATATAGGGTTACCTAGTCTAAAATAGGTGTTCTAGGGAAAAAGGTAATATCTTAGTAATACAAGATCCAAATTGAGTGAGACGAGTTGCTTCCAAAATAATACATACCAGGTTTCTGTGGTAGGGGTTTCATCCATAGACATGAAATATTGGAAACACCACATACCGTACAAGTTCTCTCTAGTGAAATAATAGAAAAGAAGAAGTGGTGGTACCTTTGCAATAACATTCTACTAGAGAATCCAAATCAGGTCAAACCTATGGCACTGGAAAGAGGACACACCAGGGTACCACAGGATAGATGTTTCAGAGCCAGTGAAGTTGAGGTTCAAATTTGATCTTAGTTCCAAGTTGGCCATAAAACAATCTACCAATCAAGGTTGAATGAGGAAATTCTTTAGTTAAAGAAGTAGTAGATCACATAGAGCATGAGGAAGCAGTCTCCAAATACTGAAGATGTCCAAAAACAGGATGGAACAATAGGTATATCAATAGCATAGTCAAAGGAGTTTTGAAGAAAGAAAAATCATGTGGAAACAAATAATTGAAACAAGGACCAAACGACTACGAAATCAAGGTATTATTGAGTACCTCATGAAGTGGAAGAACTTACTAGTTGTAAATTTGACATCGAAAGATGAGGCCTTCATACAATGCATCCACAACTACCCAAGCATTGAGGACAACGCTTGTCTTAAGGGTAGGGACACCAATAATTGAAGGAAAGATCCAATATTTATCCACAAATCTACACTTTATCATTGTTTCTGTTTTTCTACTACCCACTAATTAATTTTTTACATTTATAAATTAATTAATTAATTTTTTTACATTCAGCATTATTTCTGTTTTTTCACTACCCATTAATGAATATTTTACATTTTAAATTCAAACATTTCCTTTTAGTTATCTTTTTGGAAGCCATTTTGGCTTGAATTTGATAACAACAATTTTAATAGTTGACCTAAAACTAAGATTAATGGTTTTTTAATGTCTAATATAAATGGTTTTCTAATGTCTAATGTCTAATGTCTAATATAGAACAGAGGCCTTTTACTTCCACTATTGTTTCCCATCAATGCGGCTGCACCCTTTTACTAATCACAGTAATGCCGAGCTTTTCAATGTACACATTAACAATAAGCCATCATTTACTGTATATATAGATGTACGCGCTCTATATCGAGATGCAGCATATGCCACAACTAAGATCGCATCTTTATAGTTCCACATATTTATGCTAATTTAAAGATATCAATGCACTTTATAACATTGAACGAGCGAGTTCCTCGTCGCAATTGTCTACCTTCCATCTTCAACTGTTCGTAAACTAATACATTACATTTCTAAATGCTCCTCAGCTACCAAATCAGTCCAGCTATTTGGAAAGTATGATGAGGTACATGAAATCATAATCAAAGGTCACGTATATATATAATAAAAAAAAGCATATATATATAAAAGGAATGAGGGATCCAAAAGTAAGGCGACTATAGAAATAAACCGAAAACATAAAATTAAAATAAAAATATATTCATCCCTGCTGCGGCACAGATAATAAAACATTAACATTGGAATGATAGCGAAGCAATGACGGATGCAAAAGTATATTTATGATTTTTTTGGATGAGAATATGACAAAACCATTTGTACAGTTGTTAGATTTGATGGGTTAAATGGAAAACATTAGATATTAAATAAATGCAGCTATAGCAAAGCAATGACGGGCGACAACATAAAATAAATGGAGCGATAGCTAAGCAATGACGGGTGCAAAAGTATGAAAAGTACCGCAATATGACAAATCATTGGCGACAACATAAAAAAATGCAACGATAGCTAAGCAATGACGGGTGCAAAAGTATGAAAAGTACCGCAAAAGAATTTGTATTGTATTCAGGACGGCGAGATGTTTATGGTTGATGTTATATATTTTATATAACTACTATAGCTACAACTAAAGCGGTTTGTGAATTTTGAAAAGGCTAGTCAACTCTTTAGTATTGTGAAGATTGTTATTTTGTTTTATAAAGATTGTCGACTGTTGACAGAGTTTAACACATAATTGCTACTTAGTTTTCTAAAGATTGTTAAATGTTTGATAACAGATGGTTTATAATTAATAAATATAAAAGAAATACAAAGCATTCTCACAGCTCTAAAGGTGAGAGAAGAAGAGCCAAGAAATTGACCAATAATTCCAATATTCAGTGTAACTACGAAAAAAGGTATGGACAGTATGAATGAGAATGAAGAAAGAAGAAAGCATACCAAAACACTGGCAGAGCCAATGTCTGTAAAGAACAAGAAGGCTTGTTAGAGGTTATGTTCATCTCCTATCAATAAATTGAAGAACATTGCAGCTCATATTTATGGCTACTAGATAGTGGTTGCAACAATCACATGACATGTAACAAGTCACTTTTCTCTAGTTTGGATTCCTCTATTGTCATGAATATCAACCTAGGAGATGATTTTTTTGTTCCAGCAAATGGATAAGGTATTGTTCCTGTATTTACAAAGTAAAATGGAAAGAAATTTATTCATGAGGTTTTCTATGTACCACATCTGAATGTCAATATGATGAGTATATATCATTTACTTCAGAACAAGTATGATATTCAATTTTATGATACATACTTTGCCATTTATGATAAACCCCCCAGTAGGAGACTCATAGCTAAGGTTGAAATGACCAAGAACATAATATTTCCTCTAAGTCTTAGAAGTTCCAACCTTCCACAGTTTGTATCCCATACTGTGTCTAGTCTATATGAAACTTGGTTATGGCACTGTAGATATGCTCATCTTCCCTTCAAGAGTCTCAATTTTCCTGCACAAACAGACCATGGTCAAGGGGTTACCAGTTATACATGAACAATCCAGCTCCTATGAGGATTATATCATTGGGAAACATCAAAGGGACAACTTCCCCACTTCCACATCTCAAGCCAAAGAACATCTTGAAATATTTCATGCGTACCTCTATGGACCGATGCAAACCCAATCTCTATGAGGTAGATTTTATTTTCTAGCATTTATTGATGATTTTAGAAGGCAAATATGAGTTTGTTTCCTTGAGAAAAAATGATATACATTCTCTAGATTCAAAGACTTCAAGGTATTGACTGAGAAACAACCTAAAATCTTTATTAAAGTGCTCACTTGAAATGGTGGAGGTGAATATGATTCACGTGAGTTTACAGATTTCTGCAAGCACCATGTCATCTAGAGACAGTTCACCATGAGATACACTCCACAACATAATGGAGTTACTGAACAAAAGAAATGAACCATCATGAACACGACCCATAGCATGTTTTCACACAAGAAACTATCATATGAATATTGGGATGAAGTTATTGCATTATGGGTCTACTTTCTCAACAAATCACCCACAATGAGTGTCTAGGACAATATTCGTGAAGAATCATGGAGTAGCACTAAGAATCATTGTTGCACATTTAACAGTGCAAAAAAAGTTCATATATTCCTATCACTAGACTTCCAGTATTGGAAGTACACTAGCAAGAAGAAATACTAGCAGACAATCCACCTCAAAACAATAAAATTAGAAGTTTGAGGGAGTTATATGAGTAGACTCTTATTATTGATGAGCAACTTCAATATGATCTAGTTTGTTGTGAGCCCACATATTTCAATGAAGCAGTCAAGGATGCATAGTGGGTACAAGAAATGAATGAAGAGATTGATGGTATTGAGAAAAACCAGGCTTGGGATCTTGTTGATATCCCTGCAGAAAAACTAGTATTGGAGTCAAATGGGCCTATAAGAACAAACTGAATGAAAAAGGAGGGATTGAAAAACAAAAGGCAAGGTTGGTTTTCAAAGGATATGCACAACAGTATGGTGTATATTATGATAAAACCTTTTTCCCTGTAGCAAGGATGGATACCATCAAAGCTATACTTTCCAATGCAGGGGGAAATGAGTGGCATGTTTACCAAATGGACATGAAATCTACCTTTTTGAATGGTATTCTTAAAGAATAAGTATATGTAGACCAACCACCTACATATACTATCAAATTTCATGAACACAAAGTGTTAATGCTGAAAAAAGTCCTCTTATGGTCTAAAAAAAAATCCACGAACTCGGTACAGTAGGATTGACTCTTATCATCCTCAACAATGGGTTCAAAAGAAACAACAATGAGATCACTGTGTATGTTAAAACATATCAGCAAGGTAACATGTTGATTATATGTCTTTATGTTCATGATGAACACTAGTAATTTAATGCTTGGATAATTCAAGACAATCATGAAAAATGAATTTTAAATGACTGATCTAGGTATAATGAAGTACTTCCTTGGTGTGGAAGTTACTCAAACTGGATCAAGGTATTTTCATTTGTCATAATAACTATGCTAATTATATTTTACAGAGACTCGGAATGGATAAATGTTAACCAGCAGAAGCCCCCATTTCTCTAGGCACCAAGTTAACAAAGAATGATGATGGACCAATAGTAAATTCTACACTCTATAAAACAATTGTAGGAGGTTTAATGTGTTTGACTGCAGATAGACCTGATTTGACGTATGGTGTCAGTCTTGTTTCTAGATTTATGGACTCTCCCAAAGACTCTCACTAGAAAGTTGGAATTTTTTTTTGAGATATGTTCCAAGCACACTTGAATATGGCCTTTGGAACACTCATTCACCATGATATACTCTCAAATGGTACACCGACAGTGATTTTGCAGGAAGTCTTAGTAATAGGAAAAGGACATCTAGTTATTGTCTTCATTTGGGTACAAATCTGATCTCTCGGGCATCTCAGAAGAATCCCATTGTCAGCATGTATTTTGCAGAAGTAGAGTATGTAGTAGCCACCAGAGTATCTTTCCATGCAATTTGTGTAAGAATAATTTTAAACGATACGAGACACACTGAAAATGATCTAACTTCTATTTTCTATGATAAAAGATCTACAATACAATTGTCCAAACATAATGTATTTCATAGAAAAATAAAACACATTGACACCTGCTATCATTTAACTCACGAGTTAGCCAATGATGGATAAATTTCTTTACAGTTTTGTGGATCTAAGGAGTAGTTGGCTGATATGTTGACCAAACCATTGGGAATAAATGCATTTGAATATCAGAGAGAGCACTTAGGCATTGGAAGTGCTAAATATATTCTATGAGTTGAGATTAAGGGGGCGTGTAAAGAAATGTAATCTCACTGGTCAAATGCAACATTAATTAGTTAATTAGTTGAGCAGTTGATTTGGTCACCTTATCTTGATTAGTGACCCGTGGTATTTTCTGGGCCATAGTATTGTCCCATGGTATTGTTGTGATGTAATCCTATAAATACTTTAGTCTAATTGTAATACCCCAATGTTTTGACCTAACACTTATGGGCATAAGTCCCATTGTATGTGATGTTGCTTTGATGTTATTTTTTGGATATTGGGCATAAGTGTGATTGCATGTGTTGGGCGTGGACCCTGAAGCACATGATTGATGAGATGTTGTGTTGAACATGCGTTTTGAATCACATGAATAATTTAGTGTTTGTGTTGAGCGTGAGATCTGGAAGCACATAAGTAATTTAATGTTTGTGTTAAGCACGAGATCTGAAGCACATGGGTAATTTAATGTTTGTGTTGAGAGCGATATCTGAAGAACATGAGTATTTGATGTTTGTGTTGAGCGTCAGCTCTGGAGCACATGAATTATGAAACATTTGTGTTGAGCATGAAGCTCTGAAGCACATGAAAATATAAGAATTGGAAGTGTTGGGCATAATCCCTGGATCATTGAAAATTGATGTTGAGTATAAGATATAGAACTTTGGATCCTTGGCCATTGTATCCCTAGGTGTATCATGCAAGTACATCCTAGCATTAGTGTTGAGCGAGGAGCTCTGGAATTTCACTAAGGTGTAACTCCCTGTTTCTTAGCGTTGAGTATGGGATCTGAATAAACACTAGGAGTAACTGAAAATTAATTATGTTGAGTGAAAATGAATCTGATAAAACATCGACCTCATCTTACTTATTTTTAAGTTGATTAAATCAAATTTCAAATTTATGTTTCTCATCAAGAACTAAAGAACTACGACGATATACGAGGTAATCCAACATGCAAGGAGGTTTAGAACTGCCTAGCTTAGTTGACCAACCTTACCTGAAGGCCTTAATAAAAGAAGTGACTAAGAAGCTAAAGAAATAACCATGTGATTGGGGATCATGCTATATGATTCCCAAGGTAAAAATGTTAATAGTAATATATTTATATATATAGTTTATACATTGTATGAATGGAAGAGTAAGCAAATGTATTAATAATAGTAACTATAAATAATAATTGAAGGATCTATGTATTATTATTTACTAAAATAATTAATTAAATATCTTAGTACCTAAAAAGAGTCAAATAGGAATTAGTGAAAGAGTTCCAAAGTTAAGATAGATAAATATTAATTTCACATAAATTAAGTAAATGATTATTTCAAGAAAACAAATGATACTTGATCTAACTGAAATTTAACTGTCTCTTTTCCAAAATATTGTCTATAAAGACCCAAGCCAAAGAAAGGCTTGGGGATTCCATTCTATGTTATCTGATCATTTATTCTCCTCAGAGTTCTTCGAGAGAATTTTTCGAAAAAGGAAAATCAATTTGGTACAAAACCTAATATCCCAGATAGTTGAATCCTTACCTTTAGGATATCTAGACTACTTGCATGTTAGAACCAGCACGGGGGGATTCGGATTGAAACCAGGAATGGTTCCAGGTCATGGTTGGGTGGAACATGGTAGTTCCCAAGTCATTCTGTTGACATATTTGAGGTCATAATTGTCTATGTTCTTGTTAATTCTATGTGTGTGAGTGCGTAGGGTTCTATCCATTAGAATAGCTACAAATTCAAGGTATGGGGTTTTTTTTACCTTCCTTACAGTTCATACATATTTCTATTAAAGTAGGGTTTAAATCTTGAATGAAAATATGTATATTATATGTTTTCTCAGATAGGTTTTCATTTTGTTTATAGAACCTCAAAGCATGAATTATTTGCACATAAACCCTAGGAAAATATAGTTTATATTGTTTCAATGTTATTCCTTTCTTTTTATGGTCATTCATGCATATCTTAAATTAAGTCTTCTTTGTATTTGTTTAACTACTAACATAGTTCATCTTAGACTTAAACTCTCTGGATTATTTGAGATAAAGAGCTTTCTGTATATTGTTCAAACTTAGAAGAATTTGTTTATAACAATAATTTCCAAGTTTCTGTAGGTATGATTCCATTTGAAATTCTATATTGGAGTAAGTTTAATACTCCAATATCATGGAGAAGCCTTATTGATAGTTTAATGTTAGGACCTGATTTATTAGAAGATATGGAACTGACCGTGAAATAGGTACAACAAAAATTGAAGGATTCCCAAGACATGTAGAAAAGTTGCATTGACTTAAGAAGAACTCCTAGAGAGTTCCACGTGGGTGATAATGTATACATAAATGTGAAGCCCAAGAAAAGGACCTTGAGATTGGGTAAGTATAAGAAATTGGCACCCAGGTATTGCAGACCATTTGAAATTCTATCTAAAGTAGGGTTGGTTGCATACCAGTTATTCCTACCACCGAATATTAAAGTATATAATGTGTTTCAGGTTTCTATATTGAAAACATACGTTCATGATGTTTCTGTAAAGTTAAACATTGATGCACAAAACTAGAATATCAACAGTCTAGATATAATTCGCAATGAGATTGACGGTTCACAGAAGTTGTGGAAGACAGATTTGCAAAAGTTTAGTTCCAAAAAGTTGAAAGGAAACCTACTTTCCGCAATCCGCAAGGTTAGACATCGATCCACAAAAATAGTAGATCAATGGTCAAGATTGCATCCGCAAAGAACATCAATGGCTGATATTGGTCATGAAGGTTTCATTGTGGAATCCATAAAGAATCAGATCAATGGTTGGAACTTAAGCCACAAGAAATCAATGATGCGGAAAGTATACAAGTCAAGTTAATGAAAATTTGGAGTTTCCACAACCTGCAACATGCAATCTGCATTTGCAGAATGCAGGAAGTAAAAGATTAATTTAATGGAAAATTCAAGTTTCCGCAACCCGCAATCCACATTTGCGGAATGCGGAATGTGGAAAGTAAAAGATTAGTTTAACGGAAATGTGGATTTTTCGCAAACCGCAACCTACATTTTCAGAATGCGAAATGTGAAATGCGAAAAGTAAAAGATTAATTTAACAGAAAATTGGAGTTTCCACAACCCACAATCTGCATTTGTGGAATGTGGAATGCAGAATGCGTGAAGTAAAAGATTAAGCTAATGAAACTTGGAGTTTTCACAACCCGCAAACCCGTAATCTGCATTGCAGAATGCGGAATGTGGAAATTCAAGGATTTTTTTAATGAAAACTGGAGTTTCCACAACCCGCAATCCTCATCAAGTCAATATCGACGGTCAAGGTTCCACAAGGAATCAACGGGGTGGAAGGTAAAAGATGTATTTAATGTAGTTTTGGACTTCCACAATCCGCAATCCACATTGCGGAATTCAGAATGCAGAATTGAAACCACGGAATGATTCTTGCAGAAGAACAATAACAAGTATCCTTTTTTGATATTTTGTTTGGAAATCTATTTTTTGGGAAAGGGTTTCTAAGCTTAAGGAGATGATGATCATTTCATATGTCTAGGGTTATGCTTTAAACTCTCTATTTGTTTGTAATGCCTCATAACAATTAGATATTTTATTAATATGTATGAATATATATGGTTATAGAATTTTTTTATTTTTGAAATTTTAGGTTTGTTACAGTTCGAATGGTTATGAAATGAACAACCAACCATATAAATTACACATTTTTTGTTTATCCTAAGTTATTGAAATTCGGTTGTTTCACTTCAAAGTCAAGCAATGTTATTGATTGAAAGACATTTAGAAAATAAGCTATCTAAGGGTGAGTGCAAGCTAATGAGGGTCACTTTTGGCACGTTAGATGCAATAGAAAACTGAAAAATCAAGCATCCCTCAACTTAATTGTATTTTTTGAGATACTTACACAAAATATCTTACTTCGAGTAAATAAGATCAAATGTAGGAAATTGAATCATGTTTTCAAATATATAAGGTTTATGTATCGAAAATTTTTATAACCATGTCAAGTTTCATTTTTTCTAACAATCACTTTCTATTTGTTAGGCAAATGATAAGGTATATGTTTTTGTGGGTGCAGCCTTTGAGGGCCTAAATGATGCTTTTGGGATACAAAAGTTTGTAGGCATGTATAGAACATATAGCACTAGTGCAACGCTATTTTCGAAAATAAAAGTAGTAATTTTTAATTTTTTTTATAATTATCTAAGTGATCATTCCTCGAAAATGATACATCTTCTGTGGGTGCAACCTTTGAAGGTCTTAATGAAATAATCATGAAATGGGTTTTTTATAGAATGTAGAAGTCAGTGTATTCTAGTGCACAATATAATTTATTTTTAAAACGATTAAGAATTGAAAAAGTTATGGAAAAAAAACTAACAACATGTTTTTTGAGTTGAGTTAGGACACAATAGAAATTGAAAAAAATACGAAAATATAATATTTTTTAGTAAAAATTACATATTTAGAATCTGCATTAAAAAATGCTATTTATGTTTAAGATTTCGTCAAAAATGGTTGTGTGTAGCATACTGTAACGAGTGTGTAAACAACGAATTCTTCAGAAATTGGAAGAAATGCCCAATTAGCTATGGTTTATCATATACCATAGCACAGGTTTGGTATTACCGAAGAAACCTTGAAACCATATACACGGAGGACTATTGGTTACATCCGAGCAAGTGAATTGGCATGTTTAAATTCAGATTACATCTCCCTCCCTTGTAGAATTGGAAACCAAGTGTGCGTTCTAAAACTACAAAATGTGCACATGTTATAGAACTACAAAACACATCCGCGTTATATAACTACAAAATGCACGCACGTTATGTAGAGCTAAAAATATAACACTATATGTAATATATCAAATGTATCGATAATAGTTTAGAGGGAGTGTAGAAGGGTCAAGGGCCTAGGAGGATGCTGGAAGTTTAGGTGGGGATGGTTAATAGTTGAGAGGGGGCGGGGAAGGGTCAAGGGCCTAGCTAGATGTTGGAAGTTCAAGTGGGGATGGTTAATATTTTAGAGGGGGTGGTAAAGGGTTAAGGTCCTACAAGGATGTTGTAAATTCAAGTGGAGAACGATGAATGGAATGGGAACATTATAGGTTACAAGGGTGAACGGGAGTGGGGATTCATAGAATTATTAGGAGGAGAAGAGGTGTTCAAGATGTAACAGGTTAGAAGCAGTACACGAGACTTGAGTGATGAAGAAGGATAAGGTGGAGGTGAGGAAGTGGGTGATGGTTTGATGAGAGAGAGGATTGGTGAATGGAAATGTGGATATGGAGTATTAGAGGAGGAATAGGATTTGTTGGAGGAGATACTTGAAGGAGTGGGAAATTGAAGAGATGGGAATGAGATGTGATAAAATGGAAAATAGGGGTCATAATGAGGTAGGGGGTTGAGGAGAAGGGATAAGTTTAAAACATAGAATAAGAGAGAGAGAGAATGATGTGGAGAGAGTGTGAGAGAGAATAAGATAGAGAGGGGGGAGGGGTGGTGAGGGATGGATGGAGATAGAGTGAAGGAAAGATATATTGAGGGAGTGATAGAAGGTGTATGTGTGTGAGGGGTGACGGGGGGATAGACATAAGGAGAGAAAGGGGCATGTTCACACATGTAGAGAGAGAGAGAGGGAGGATGTGAAAGAGAGAAACATGGAGAGGCAGGGTGAAAAGAGATTGGGAGGGAGGGATACAAGTTGAGAGAGAGAGGGATAATGGCATATAACGATGGTAATTAATGGAGAAGGGAGGGAGATATTGATATAGGGAGGTAAATAGAAGGTGGAGATATAGAGAGATAGAGGGATTTTGTGAGAGAAGGGGGGGAACACACACACACACACATAGAGAGAGAGAAAGATTGTGTGGGAGAGAGAGTAGGGGAGGTGTGAGAAACAATGAGAGAGGGGAGAGGCGGGAGCAATAGAAAGAGTGATGTAGGGAGAGATAGTGAGAGAGGGATGCACACACACACACACATATATAGAGAGAGAGAGGGAGGTTGTGAGGGAGAGAAGGGGGAACGCCACACACACATACACATAGAGATAGTGAGAGATGGAAATACAAAGGCAGGGAGGGCCAGTGAGTAAGGAATAGAGGGATAGTGAGCATGAAACATGTGTATCCATAGATGCCAAAATTATTATTTAGGTACCAAGTCCTGGATTTCCTCCCTTTACCATGTTGAGGCCTTAATACCCATATCTAATACTCAAAACATTTTAAAGGCATGTGCATATTTTCTTGCAGACCAAGCATACCTTGAGTATGTCATCTGAGGTGCTTCAAGGAATTGTTCATTAACATGGGTGCCTCAAATATTCCATTATGGCTTAAGGAACGAGCATATTCCCTCAATCATGTCTCAGAGGTCCCATACCTGCTTCTCAAAATCACATAATTTTACTAACATCCATATTCATAGTCCAAATATATCTATGAGATTCCATATGTGACTTTTGAAGGAATCCTTCCTATCCCTAGATGCCTAGAAGATTTAGTTAGGGCATAATTCCATAGTTTCTTTCTCTAACCATGTACCTGGCATTGAGATGCATACCTAGTGCTCAACAAATGATGATGGCATGCATATCCTTATTAATATTCAAATGATTCACTTTCAATGTCATGTGTGGTGGTTGGACACATCAATTTTGGCCCTAAATGGTTAACAACTTCCTTTAAGGCCTAAGGACCAAGTTTCCCCCCCAACCTATGTGAATGGGCCTAATATATGTACTTAGTGAGGAAAATGTTATAATGGAACTAGTATCCCCATTTCAAGGTAAATGAAACCATGGAAGGATCTATTGATGTTGTTCAACACATCATTCTTTGCTCTAGACCAATAGAAGCATCTTCCAGGGGATAAGTCTTAGGTTTCCTCCCTTATTATGTCCAAGTTCCCAAGACACATACATAGTACTTAGAATTCCCTAATGGTTCCCATATCCCCATTCAAAACAAAACTATCAACATCAAAGGTCATCTATGGTGATTCAAGGTGTCGTTCATGGAACTTGAGACCTAAAAGCTGGTTTACATCCTAAAATTAAAGCTTTATGTACCAAAAATGATTAACAGATCTTATCCCCCATATCTAATGCTAAAAAAATCCTAATCATGGCCATATCCCAACTTAAAGGTTGAGGATACCCTTAAGAGATCAAATGTGTTTGTTCGAGCTGTTGTTCTTTGCCCTATATGTCTATATGATTCCTTTAGGACCAAAGGACTAGGTTTCCTCCCTCAACCATGTCTACGGATATGTTTGTAGTGCTAAGTGAATTCTAATGCACCGCATATTCTCTTTTAGATGAAAAACATCACATACGGAGGTCCTATGTGCAAGTTCGATGCCTTGTTCTTGGATCTCAAGCGTTAAAAGCTACCTTTGGGAAATAATTCTTGAGTTTCCTCCCTCAAGCATGGTCAATGGACTATGACCCATACTTAGTTCTCAAAACCTCCTAATGGTGTCCATATTACAACATAAAGAAAAAATATGCTCTTGGGAGGTTAGGCATGGTTGTTTGAGATGTTTTTCTTGATGATGCTAAAATATTAATTTAGTTCCTAAGTCTTGATCATGAAAAATATTATTTTTATTCATTTCCTTAGCCATGCACTAAAACCATTTTTTGTGGTTTTAGTGCACGACGGATAATATTAAGATACAGTTCACTGCTTGCGAAAGCCATGACGAATACAACTAATTTGTTTTGCCAAAATAATCCATTTTTCAAACGTTGTTCTGGTCGTTACAGCCATGGCGCGCATACCAAGCAAATTAAACAATTAGGGAGTATATTAAGATACAGTTCACTGCTCACGATTGCAATGACGATTTAATCAAATTTGGTATTATTTTTAGTTACATTATATTTCTCAAATTTAATGGTCTTAATTATATAAAAAATGTTTATATAGTATTTCAAAAATATTATATTATAAATGTTTATATAAATATGGTTGGAATCTTAAAAAAATTATTTATTTTAAAATTTTAGTTAATACATGTTTGATTTCAATTTAAACATATCAAGATAATATCGAGGTAAAAAATAAAATAGTCATATTTCAATTTTTGCAAAAAAATATTATTTGTTATCACCTCAAATCTAATTATTTGTTTGATCCTTTTTATATAAAAATATGTGATTGAATCCCCTCCAAATGAAATTGCCCAATTTAACAACTTCAAATTAGATACAAAGTTGTGGTTATGTCCTCCAATCTAATTACTTGTCCAGTGATGTGGATTATTCAAAAACCAAAAAATATCACTTCTTATTATACTATTCAATTATAGATTAAAAATTTGTAATATCTAGATATTCAAAAAAATAAATATATATTTGTTGTTTCAAAAACTTTTAATATATATATATATATTAAAACAATTAAACATAATAATATAGGCTACATGGAAATACAAATACAAAATTTGACACGTATAGTTTACTTTTGCATAGTTTTTTATATGTATAGTGTTTGTTATCATCATTTATTAGCATATTACTCATGTGCAAGTTATTACTATAATTTTCATAAGTCAGGTTCTGTTGGTTGAGGCAATGGCCATCTCCTTTCGAAACATTCAGTTAAGTCCATACATGTGATGTTCTTCCTTTACTTGTTCTTATAACCATTAGTTTCACTAGGGCCTTACTTTCCCTAAGGACTGGGAGACTATCCATAGTCTTGATCCCAACCCTTATGTAATAAGTTTATCAAGTGTAAATTAAAGGCCTTAAGCATTACCATAGGATAAGATTATGGCATATTTTATGACCTTCCCCTTAAGCACAATGGCCTGGGGTTTGTATGACATATGGTACTAGCCATATGGTAAACCCTCGTTATATTAATACAAAGATGCAAAGGTTTTTATGATGCAATGTTTTGTTTCGAATTATATATGATTTTCTTGTTTATTGCATCACTGACCCCATAGTTTACGAAGTAATGGTTCTTTCCATGATTGATTTACACCATGGTTCACGATATCTTATAAAGTTTGAATGTTGGAGTTATATCGCATGGTTTGAACTTGATGAATCCGTATGTAATGATTCAGGATCATGATTTTCTTGCGGTGAGTTATTTCTTTATGTACTTAATTGACTTTGGTAATAAAGGTGTGTCCTTGCTCTGAGTTGACAGTGTAGCTAGGCCTTCCACGCAACTTCTAGTCTTTATCTCTGCCATCCATTTGTCCAATTCATAGCTAGTGTTTTGGTAGAAGTTTAATGTGTTGGGAAACTTGTTCGAACCCTTCATTTGGTTTGCCTGGCCTGCGGGGAAAGAGAGAGTCGAGATCTGCTATGTTCATGGTTGAAAATTTACTAGTTGTTTGGTTTTGAAGCCGACGAGAGCCGAAGTTTGGATCTGTAATAATGGTGATGGCGTATGGGTTTATGTTGTGCTATCGACGTGGTGTTATCACTGTTTTGTGGTGTCTTGGGTTCCAAAAAAATTCCCGGTGGTCTGCATTCTAGTGCCTTCATCGCCATGAAGTTTGTCATTACTTTGTTCAAGCGAACTTCTTGGTAACAACTTAAAAACGTCTTGCAACTTAGTCTTTGTAACATTTAGTTTGTGTAAATACATTAATTACGAAGTTTGTTGATAAATGTTTTCACTATGGCTGTAGGAAGAGGAGGGATAAGGGTACTCCAGAGGATCCGACCCCTGTCCCTCTCTGCAACACGCCAAGGTAAGGGTTTAACCACAATTTCTTATTTTCATTTGGTTAGTAAATTTTTTTTTTTTTGTCTATAACATATAATGTATGTAGGTTGAAGGCTCTGGAGAGGGAGGCGACAAGGTAACCTCTTCCCAGCATTACGTTTTTAAACTCCTAGGTAACCTCTATTTTAACCCTTTAATTAAAATCCATTTTTAATACTAAGGAATCGACTAATACCTAATGACTACTGTAACTAATTGTTGGTTGTAGATAATGGTGGTTATGAAAATGGGCTAAGAGTGGTAGCCACAACCTTTCATAAGATAAGTTTCTCATTTTGATTTCGAGTGTGTGAAATAAAAACCTTAGGGTTTACCTTGTAGGGGCTTTGCAACCATTTCCTCGACAATGTTTCTAGATGCACTGTATTTGTTCTTTAATGTGATTCGGGTGCCATCACTAATGGACTTACCACATACTCTTATAATTTTATTAGTGGTTTAAGTAGGCAAATATGACAGTCATCCTTGATGGTCTTACGGCTAGTTCGGTGTAAGCGATGTTGAATAAGAAGTGATGACCCAACCTTCCGGTCTGTGTGATTTGGTTAAGAATTTTGTTTTTATTTTAAACATGCATATTGTTTGTTTAAAAAAAGATTCAATGGTTTCCATCTTCGACAGTATTACAACCATGAACATAGTGGTTGGTTTAAATATTGTAACGGTGCCTTCATTTGTAAATATCATGGAGATGATTACATATTGTAATATGTGTTTAGCCTTTGCGTAATAAGTGGTAGCCATTAGATGGAATTCCGGCCATTTTTTCACTTTACTTAGTGTTTGTGGATAATATTATGACCCATAGGGATTACTTGTGAAGTAAATGAAATCTTTTGTTATGGCTCGACTTCCATCAGCGATGGGATTTAATGCCGCTCCTTGGGAGAAATGAAGATTTGTTTAGTAATTTAGTTTTGATATGGAAAACGTAGATGTAACAACTAGCATACATGCTTATTATTGTGTTATGGATTTGATTGAAATGTATCCGCACTTTAATTACTTCATGGATCTATAGTATAATTACACTATTTGTTAAGATCTTCGATCTGGTTATGTATGTTTACACGAATCCAGGAAGGATTGTTTAAGTGATTACATGATTTAATCATGGAGATAAATAATGGATCTATGCTTGTTTTCTTATGGCATGTCTATTGTATGTAAACTAGTTTAGATAAAAAAACTTCCATTCGATCTTTATTACTGTAGATTTGTGATTGGATAAATTTCAAATAAGTTATATTCATTATGTAGGGGTTTACCATATGGATTTCCTTGTAAGAGATCTACACTAGATACATTAATAAAATATTGTGATTGTATTCTATTGTAATTTAACATATGTAAAGAACTAGGTTATAATATGCCTATATATATATATATATATATATATATAAGATTGAAAATAGGATATATCTGTTACTTTGTTCAAACATGAGGTAAATAGATTTGTACTAACATGATTAGAGGATCTAGTTATTCTACCTACTATGAATTTCGATTTACAAACTAAGAAATAAATATAGGAAAAGAGTGCAGAAAATACATTAACTAAATATGTCACATATATGAAAGAATTTGATATAGTTCGATACTTAACCATTAAGTACAGATTTTGATTTTCACCATATAATCGGTAAAAGAAAATCCTAACTTAGGTTTGGATTTGTGATGTAAGAAATTCCCTAGTAACCATTTAAAGTTTATAATCAAACATAATTGAATAGAAATCTAATAAATAACCTAGACTAATCGATGCATACTAGGTTTTAAATTAACCATTTCAAAGCTAGAACACCACTTTCTATTATAAATTTAAAACATAGAATAAGAACCTTAAGAACCTGGCACTAATGCTAGAAAAAAAAGTAGAAAAGTTGTTCCTCCAAACTAATTCCCAGAGAAGCCAAGTTACATTCTCCATAACTCCCAATCCTACTCGCTAAACCACAAGAGAAAAATCCTCTAATGCATCATCTCTTGCATTCTCAGATTTAATCATCGTCCAATGCTAGCCTCCTTCTCCTCGTGGACATACTGTTATATAGTATTTTTCCTAGGACTTGCTCATTTATGGGCCTCCTTCTATGTAGCACTCAACTAGGAGTTGTGACCTGATTTTTGGTGATGATGCCTCATGCATATTGATTTCTCACTCAGTGGCTTCAACCACTTGTATTTTCATCTTGGGGTCAGCAAACACTCCTTAACAACTATTTCCACTTCTTTCCCACTTTAGTATATTTTATATATATAAAGAATGATTAATTACAAATGTCTTATTTTTTGCTTTGTGTGAGAAACCATTAGAGGAAATTTCAACTCAAAATCGGCTTTTTAACTCTAATTCAAATTCCATGTCATCATGTGTTAGACAATGAAATTGCTTTAAATTTGAAATATCGTATAGGTCTTAGGGTGAGTGCACAAAGTTGAGAGTCCCTTTTGGTGCGTTAGATGCAATACAAAATTGAAAAAATAGGCATCCATCAACTTGCATGGATATTTTGAGACACTTACACAATGAATCTTGCGATGAGTAAAAAGAAAGAAATGTAGGAAATTGAATGGCCTTTCCAAATATAAAAAATTTTTCTATTGAAAATGCTGCTAACTATCAAAAGTTAGCTATTTTTTAATGGGCACTTTTATTTTTGGGACAAATTATAAGGTATATGTTTTTGTGAGTGCAGCGTCTGAGTGTCTAAACGATGGAATAAACTTACAAAAATCAATATACATATAGAGAACATATAGGAATAGTGCATGACTATTTTTCCAATAACAAAAATAATTTTTTTAATTTTTTTTAATTATATAAGAGATCAAACCTCGAAAATGGTACGTCAATTGTGGGTGCATAGAGTTTGAATTTCTTAATGCAATTATTTGGAAATGGGTTTTTTATAGCATGTAGAGGTTGGTGTTATTTAGTGCACCATACACTTTTTTTTTAAATGGTTGAGAAATGAAAGAGATGTGGACGAAACACTAACGATGTGTTTTTTGAGTTGAGGAATGATGACAGAAGATAAGTAAGAAAAAAATAGAAAAAATTATGTATTCTTGTTAAAACTTACATATTTAGAATCTTAAAAAAAAACCATATATGTTTCTAAAATCTCATAAAAAATGGTGTCCAGCATAATCAGACGAACCGTTAAACACGAGCATATTGAAAATTTGGATATAATGTTGAATTAGCCATGGTTTATCATACTCCAATGCATAGGCATGTTGAATCTGAAGCAAAGTATGAAGTAGACACATAGGTATAAGAATTCCATGAAAGCATGGGTGGAGGCCCGGCCTTATCATTTGGAGGGAATAGATTTTTGAATTTAAACAAAACGCGAGCGTGATTTAGAAAAGCAAAATGGAAGTACGTTTTATATAAGAAAAACGCGAGCGCATTTTAGCTAATAAAAATGAGGGTGCATTTTAGTTAATAAATACAAGAGTGCATTTTTAAATACTACAATGAGTGCTTGTTTTGTCAATTATACCAATACTTTTATTATTTTATGCTCCCCCTGACTCCCGTCTTCCCCCTAACTCATACTAACCCCCCCTCCTCCCTCTTCCTAACACCCCACAATCCT
>LPNX010054577.1:323692-408692 GCA_001517045.1 Pseudotsuga menziesii
GCAGCATCCTCAAACACTTCCTAAGTTGCATGTGGCAACTTCCCTATATTTGGGGTCATGATTCCCCAAGAAAGTGCAATGTGAGCAGGTGGCTCATTAAATGACAGTTAACCCAACTAAGACCTAGGCAATCTTTAAAAGTACTCAATGAAGAGAGCTAAGGCTGCTCAGATTTTATTCGAGGAAGAATTCATTCAGGTGGATGTTATTCAGGAATTTCATTGAGGAAAGAGGGAAAAACAGTAAGGAAGTGTTGAAGAGGATTGCTGCAGTGATTTGCTTCTCATTACAGCTATTTGGGCTGAGAGAACTGATTGTTAGTTCTGAGTTATTACTGAGTTGAAGATCGGTTTCTTATTTGCTGCACCTAGTTCCATGCCAGGGAGACCAAAGCAAGCTCGGGGGTCCTGAGAAGTCGCTGTCTGAGCGCTCTCCAGGAGTTGGTAGGGAGGAACGGCCTCCCATTGCTGTTGTTGTCCACAGTTTTAAACAGGTTCTGTAATTATTTCTTTATGTTATTTAAGTTTAAATGGATGAATGTTGTGTTTGTTTATATGTCTGATTAGTTGTTTAATATCAACAAAGATAGTGTTTCAGGATATTAAAAGTTAGTCTGTTAGTGAACACTGTGTTTTTCCATATTTGGAATCACCAAACCGTACTCCAGCACAGTGGCTTGGTATCATGAAGCAACACTCTTCTGAACCAAGTTCCCTATTCAGTTATTTCTAATAATCACAAGTGCATTATTCTTTTATAAGTTTCTGAATCTTGTGTTTTAAATATCAGCTACGGAGTAGTAGGGAAGACAGAAGGTAGTCCTGAGTTATATTGCTTACTGTAAAGATTCTTTTCTTGTGGTCAAATGTTTTTCTTTACTTTAGAAAATAACTCAACACAAGAATAAAATACAGAACTATTACTTTTCTTTATTTAGATATCAACATGCTAATACTGGTACCTGCAGAATGATTAGAAAGAGTAAACAACGAGAGTTTACTTCAATATCTAAGTAAACTAGTTAGAACCGCGACTTTACATTTATCTCTTTATTTACCTTTCCTTTTCCCTTCATTTTTTTTTTATCTCTAATATTATCTGCAATGGTAATAATAATTATTATGAAGTTAAATGCAAGCTAGTTTTATTTATACAGTTATATACAAACAGACTAGATAAGTTTAATAAATACTTTTTATTTACATAGATAATAATCTTAACTTCTAGATTAAAGTTTTATTAATATTCTGGTGTCTCTGTAGATCAGTACAGGTAATTAAAATAGCATAAAGCTATTCTCTGTACGCCATAAAATAACAAGGGTCACATTTATGTAGAAACTGATATTTAAAATAAAGACAGGATTATCACTTTATTTAGTAAATAATATTGTTTATTATATCTAATATAGAAATAGTATTATTCTATAAATTTATTAAATGACAGTAATATTTATATTACAAGTTAGAGTAAAAAGAAAACATACCCTAATCTGCAGGTAACTAGACTTCTCCAAGATCTTTTTGTTAAAACAAATTTTAAACATCAATTATAAAATCCTATATGGTTAAGGAGATTAACCTTATAGACAAATATTTATTATTTAATAAATATTTTCTTAATAAACAGACTATATTATATTTCAGGGTTTAAAATTGTTAATATTTTTATAAAAGAACTTTTACCTAAAATAGCAATTCATTTACATAAGTTAAATAAAAAGGAAATAACAGAACTGCTCGCACAACGAGCTTAAGAAAAAGTTAATAATATATTAATTATCTTCAGATACAGTGAAAAAAGTAACGTTATAATTTAGTATCAAAATAAGAAGTAAACATTATAATCAAATTGTAAAAGCTCAGATTTAAACCCTACATTATGCAGTATGCAAATAACCATTAATAATAAATAATAGATAACCAGTTACTTTCAGCCGTGTTATAAAATAATACTTCAAGGCTGTTTAAAGTCTTCATTTTTTTTATTTACTTCTTATACTTATAAATAAACTAACAGTAACTGAATAATACAAACATAGATACAGGTAAGAGTTATAAATAATACCAGTAACAAATTAAGAAAACAAAACAGTAATAATCTTTTGAATAGTGATAAGGGTTTAACCCTATAAACACCTGTAGGTGTAGTAAATTAATATTTATAAATTAAAGACGAGAATTTACACTCGGCCATCTTATAAATTCCAAAGAAAAGTCATTATAATGCTTGCATCTATCTTCTTGCTATTTAAAGGATAAATTCAAAAACTGTTTATAGATCAAAGCTTACCGAAGAAATAAGAGTAAATTTTTTTTTATATTGTAAACCCTTAGATGAAAACCCTGAACCAGTAAAAATACAGACAAAGCAAAGAACCGAGGGCTTAACCTCTTCAAGAACTGGCTTACAGCCTAAATAGTCTTATGGCTTTAAAAGAAAGACGAGAGACAAAACTGATATTTACAACTGCGGCCTAAGCCGTGAGCACCTCACAGTATGTGAAGGGTTCCACCTAAAACATATTTAAAAACCAGTAAACTTATTGCCAAAACAAAGCAACAAGGGTTTCAGACTTCTAAGTCGACCCTTTGAAAGTTTCCCATTGAAAATCATAAGGGGGCCGGCCATGGCAAGACCAGGCTTACCAGGAATGTAGCCTGTTTTCCCCAACATTCTACCTCTAGTTGCGCCTCGAAGATGTTTAAGTCTGCAACTGCAAATTTTTCAAACCCTACATAAGTATGTTATAACCATGGAAAGATTAAATTGAAAAATCTTAACATTAAACGGTAATTTAAATAATTACCTGTGTAATGGAAGTGGCACGAGTGTTGGCACCAGCACCGCAGCTCTTAAAACAAGTAAGAAATACCTGTAAGGAGAAGAAAGTAATTTCATCTCACGGCCATGCACAGAGGGTAAGACTGGTTTCAACACACGATACCCGGAGGAAGGAAAAACAATAGCAAGGTTACAGCTCAGACTTTTAAAAACAATAGTCGAGGAGCAAAGGACTTCGAACCAGCAAATGATGGAGGGAGAATACCCACGACTGATATCAACAAAGAGGAGTTTACTTGGAGCAGATACTACGCAGGAATGATCCGCACCATTCCAGAGCAAACAGCGCCGAAAGGCACGATGAAGAATAAGAGTTTAGGGTTAGCTCGTGATGATTTTATCCACATGATACAGGGCTGGGGTGTTGCCACGATGGTGGTTTAATAATTCACCTAGAGTGGGTTCCATACTATAGTCAATCCACGATTCGAAGGAGGAATAAATTCCAATCATTCGTGGTGTAAAGTATTGGATTCATACCTACGCTGCATGCAAACAATGATTTGCATTATTCCTTTGTCCTTTGTCAAACCATATAATAATAAGCAAATGGAGTAGTATAATAATAGAAGTGTATTGAACTCGTTGCTTGGTAAGATACTATATCCATTTTAACCTTGTTTTCTCTCGTGATTATGCTTTTAGAGGATAGCTGTAGTATTATAAGTTTAGAATTTACAGTTTAATGAATTGAACCCTAGGTACTAAAGTTAATCATAACTTTACCTTGTGAGGCAAGATGTTAGGTTTCTTACCAAGTAAATAGGAGATTTAGCTGATGACTTTTGTATATGGATTGTATAAGCTATGAACTCCTAGGATATTTTTTTATAAATTTTGTTCTTAAAACTTAGAACCATCATTTTATAAGTGACGTAATAACTCTTCACTAGCATAAAATTGTAATGAAGCAAATAATCTTGTAAATGAATTCAAGATTCAAGACTTGGTAAATAATAAGACAATTATCGAGTTTAGCTGATACAGTTTAGTCATTGCCTAGCATAGTTTAAAGCCTTGTAAAGAAAATATGATAGTAGAAGACAGAGATTTTCTTTCTATTTATCTCCCAACTGGATTATTGATCAATATTAAAATAGGAATTTTTAATTACAAAGCATATAAGATAAAGGAGTAATAAATTACCTTGGAAGATAATGGTTTACTTCAGGTGTTAACCTCTGTAACAGGTGAAGACTTGACAGAAGACCTTTTTTTTTTAGGCCAAAAACCCTGTAGTTAGATAAATAGTTTGGATCAGTCTTCTTAAAAAAAAAAAACTGAATTGGCCTGTATAGGCTATAGATTTTACAATCTATTTGCATACCGGGATCTTTAAGGAATTGATAAGATAATTGTATATAAAAAAAAAATGCTACTGTAATAGACTAGAAAATGCAACATATCTATATGATAAGTATGTACTTCTTCTAGCAATAAATAGGGAGGTTATACCTTATCTTAAATTTGAGTGTTCTGTCTCTTTCTTCAAACCTGTTTGCTTACGACAAACTTATAATAAATACTCTAGAATTTAAAATGGCAGTGCCACAACTTTTTACCTGTTCATATGTAAGAAAAGTGGAAACCGTGGTGTTAGCTCGGAAGCTAAGTAAGCCTGGTGATGCAAAACAGATCACCTTATGTCGCAAACAGAAAAATAATCAGTAGCTGCAAAGAAAATGCTCTTTAAAGTACAGAATATTGAAATAACTATTTCAGTAACAATTTAAATAGCATGAACTAATCATCCAGTTAACGACTGCTTTTAATGTGATTATGTTATTTTAAAAAGTTTTAAATTTTTCGAAAATTTGGGGTTTTGACATGTGGTGTCAGAGCATGGTTCAAACACTAGGCCTTGATGTGGCTCAAGTACTTTCCGCATAACAGTAAAAATGATATACTAATCTGTATTTTGTTTATGTGAAAAGCAGAAAATTATATTTTTCTGAATCTAACAGGAAGGTATGGAGAACTTAAGAGATTATGCAGAAGAAGAAACTCCAAACACTGAGACCAGACAGATATCTAGAGAACCTGTGATTGAGGAGATAACTGCTCATTCCTCAGAACTGATGCAGACCATAAAAGGGTTAAAGACTGAACTAGAATCAGTTAAGAAGGATAATGAACGAATTCTGAAAACTCAAGAGGAGTTAAATCAAATGCTGATAGAGAAATTTCAGACTGAAGGGAAAAATAGAAGGTCTGAATCTGAAGAAACAAGTCGTCAAAAGGGGTCCAAAAAGATGAAACTAGCTAAATCTGATAGTAGTTCCTCATCTGAAGGCCTTAAGGAACAACAAAGCTATTATTCTACCAGTGATAGTAGCGAAGCAGAGGTGTATAAGAAAAAGAAAAAGTACAGACCTTACGAAGAGATCTCTGGGGAGTTCAAGAAAATAAAACCCCCAACTTTCAATGGAGAAATGGAAAAAGGAGAAGAGGCAGAATCCTGGTTATCCGGGATGAGAAAATACTTTCAGATTTATAATTATTCAAACCAGCTGAAGGTGAGAATGGCCATATATAACCTTTCAGGGAAGGCAGATATATGGTGGCAAGATTTGAAGAGGGTTAAAGGGATTAAAGAAAAAGAGGTTAATTGGAGTACTTTCAAAAGGTACTTCAAGAAGAAGTTCCTGTCTGAACAGTACTATGAATAAAGGGCCAAGGAGTTTTATGAGTTAAATCTTGGATCCATGACTATGAAAGACTTAAATAGCAATTTTTTAAGTCTGTTAAGGTATGTGCCATATTTAGTTGATGAGAAACCGAAGGTACATCGGTTTTTCAGCTGCCTGCCTACCATATAAAATACAGAATCGAATATGAAAACCCCAAAACTCTGGAAGAATCTATGCGAAAAGCAAATTTCTGTTTTGAACAGAACAAAAAGAAGGAAGGAATAGCCAATTGGAAGGCTAAAAAGAATGGTAATCAGGCTGAATTCAAGAAAAAGGAGTTTATACCTCAGAAAATTTTTAAGAACAACAAGAACAGAAACCATTCTGATGGAAAGAACTATCAGGGAAGCAAAAATGGTGCTTCAAATAACTCCAATAACTTCAAGGGCAGCAAGGAGGTTTCCAACAATCATGGAAATTTCACTAAAAAATTTGAAAGGAAAGAACCTGTTAAGTGTTGGGAGTGCAATGTCCCACACTATGCTTCAGTTTGCCCAAACCGTAAGAAGCAAAACAACAATATTCACACAATTCAAGATGAAATGACAGTTGGAGACTTTGCAAGGACTATGCCCCGGATCAATGCAGCATTGGAAAATCGACAAGCTGAGTACCAAACTTCCATGGTGGAAGTAGAAGGTATGGTTAACAAAACTCCTGTAACTATTTTGATAGATCTAGGTGCTAGCTTAAGTTATATTTCACCACAGATCGTAGAAAAGTGCTATCTGAATGTTGAAAAGTTTGATAACTCTTGGCTGGTTCAATTAGCCACAGGGGCAAAAAGGAAGGTAAATTATTATGTTAAAGATTGTGTTTTAGATATGAATGGTTTTAAAACTGCTGTTAAATTAAATGTGATACCCCTTGGTTCTTATAACATACTTATAGGTATGGACTGGTTAGAACAACATAGGGCAGTGTTAAACTATTTTGATAAAACATTTACATGTGTAAATAATAATGAACAGCCTGTAATAGTTAAAGGAATTCCTAGGAAGACTGTGGTTAGGCAGATCTCTGCCTTGCAGCTCAAAAGAGCAGTCAGGAAAGGATGCAAGGCTTATGCTGTAATCATTACAGATGAGGCAAATAATGTTGAAAAAGATAAAATAAAAATAGAGAATATTCCTGTGTTAAATGAATTTATTGATGTTTTTCCGGAGGAAATTCCAGGATTACCTCCTCGGAGGGAACTGGATTTCACAATAGAGCTGGTACCAGGTGTTGTACCTAGCTCGAAGGCTCCGTACCGTATGAATATTCTGGAACTTAACGAATTAAAAACACAATTAAAGGAATTAATTGATAAGAAATATGTTAGACCTAGTGTGTCCCCTTGGGGAGCACCAGTAATTTTTGTTAAAAAGAAAGACGGTACTATGCGACTCTGCATAGATTACCGTCAGCTCAAATAAAATGACAATTAAAAACAGATATCCGTTGCCACGCATAGACGATCTGTTTGATCAGCTGCGCGGAGCTACGGTGTTCTCTAATATATACCTGAGATCAGGCTATCATCAGGTGAGAATAAAAGAAGAGGACATTTTTAACACAGCTTTCAGAACTAGATATGGACATTACGAATTTGTCGTAATGCCATTCAGGCTTACTAATGCCCCATCCGTCTTTATGTGTCTAATGAACAACATAATGCATAAATACTTAGACAAGTTTGTTGTCGTATTCATCGATGACATCTTGATCTATTCTAAAAATGAAGAGGAACATAAAGAGCATTTACGAATAGTATTACAAGAATTGCAAGAGCAACAGCTCTTTGCGAAGTTCAGTAAGTGTGATTTCTTCAGGGATGAGATCCACTACTTAGGTCACATGGTGACTAAAGAAGGGATTTCAGTACCAAAAGATGTAACAGATGTTAGGTCTTTCATGGGGATCACCGGTTATTACCGAAGATTCATAGAAGGTTTTTCTAAGATAGCCAACCCAATCACTTCTTTGCAAAAGAAAGGCAAGAAGTTCGATTGGAACGTAAAATGCGAAGAAAGCTTTAAGAAACTAAAAACTTTATTAACAACTGCACCAATTTTAAGAATAGCGGATCCCAATAAGGATTTCGTGGTTTGCACAGATGCTTGTAATGATGGTCTAGGCGGAGTACTGACTCAGGATGGGCATGTCATTTCCTATGAGTCCGGGAAACTAAAGATCCATGAAAAGAATTATGCCACTTACGATTTAGAGCTGGCTGCTGTTATTCATGCCTTGAAAATGTGGCGAAACCACTTAATAGGCAAAAAGTTTACTTTAATGACTGATAACAAGGGTTTAAAATACCTTTTAGATCAGCCTAACCTAAATGCAAGGCAAGCTAGATGGTTAGCCTTCTTAAGTGAATACGATTTTGAAATTCAACACATAAAAGGAAAAGAAAATAAAGTAGCTAATGCTTTGAGCAGAAATGCAAAATTGAATCTCACAACAGCAATCAGCACTTATAATTCTGATTTAAATGAACAGCTAACTGAAAGTTTAAAATTTGATGAAATTTATCAAAAGTTACAAGCTACAGCTAAGGAAGAACCCATAGAAAGTTTAACTAAAGGTTATAGTTTAAATAAAGATGGATTTTTGTTGTTTAAGGACAGATTGTATGTGCCAAATGTGTCTAAAATTAAATTGTTGATTCTGGATGAAGTGCATAAAACCCCTTATTCAGGGCATCCAGGCTACCAGAAAACTGTCACCATGTTGAGAAAAGATTATTTCTAGCCTAACATGAAATCTAAAGCAGCTGAGTATATAGCTAGATGTTTGGACTATCAATAAGTAAAGACAGAACATCAACATCCAGCTGGGTTATTGCAGCCCTTGCCTATTCCTAGTTGGAAGTGGGAGATAATCAGCTTAGATTTCATTACGAGATTACCCAGAAATCAAAATCAGAATGATTCAATTATGGTGGTAGTGGATAAATTAAGTAAAGCAGCACATTTTATTCCTTTTAAAACCACTTACAAAGCTGCAAATATAGCAAACATTTTCTTAAAACATATTTTTCGGCTACATGGTGTGCCGAAGGTTATTATTTCAGACAGGGATCCTAAATTCACTGGGAATTTCTAGAAATCCCTGTTCAAAGGATTAAACACCACTCTGAATTTCAGCACCTCTTTCCATCCTCAGACGGACGGACAGACCGAAAGAGTTAATCAAGTGTTGGAAGATCTGTTAAGAATGTATGTTAAGGATCAACCTGGTAAGTGGGAGGATTATTTGCATTTAGCAGAATTTGCATACAATAACAATTATCAAACATCAGCTAAGTTCAGCCCTTTTGAAATTCTGTATGGGAGAAAATGTAACACTCCAATCTCCTGGAATAATCTAGTAGATAGATTAGTGTTGGGGCCCGACTTATTAAAAGAAATGGAACAGATTGTAAAACAGGCGCAGGAGAACTTGAAGGTTGCCCAGGATCGGCAAAAGAGTCAAGCAGATCTGAAGAGAACTCCTAAAGAGTTCCAGGTGGGTGAGCATGTGTTCATAAAGGTAAGACCAAAGAAGAGCTCCCTAAGACTGGGGAGTTGTGCAAAACTAGCACCACGTTATTGTGGTCCATTTGAAATTTTATCTAGAGTTGGTCAAGTTGCTTATCAGTTAGCGTTACCACATAATTTAAAAGTGCACAATGTTTTTCATATTTCTGTTCTGAAAAATTATGTACATGATGCTACTCATGTGATTGACTAGAACGTTGTACAGGTAGAACCAGAAGGGGAAGTTCTGGTGGAACCGGATTGTATCCTCGGGAGGAGGGAGATTACTCTGCAGAACCGCACAATTGGACATCTGAAGGTGCAATGGAAGCACCTTAGCCCTGAAGAAGCTACTTGGGAACTGGAAAGTAAGATGCGGGAAGCATACCCAAATCTGTTCCAGGAGGTTCCTGAGGAAGAGGAATAAGTAACATCGAGGACGATGTTACATTTCAAGGGGGTGTGTATGTCACATACCCCAATTTTTATGAAATTATGTAATTGTTTTATTATATTTCTGAGACATTATGTTAAACTTAATCCTACGTAGGGATTGATGACTCAGCAGAGTCAACAGTTATGGAGTGTAATTCAGAATATTTTATTAATAATAAATAAATTACGGAGACAACAGCATGGGAGAGCTGTTAAAAGAGGTTACTGGTCAAACTGGTGGATGGAACTAGGTGGAAAGGCAAAAGACAAGTGGTAGCATCCTCAAACACTTCCTAAGTTGCAGGTGGCAACTTCCCTATATTTGGGGTCATGATTCCCCAAGAAAGTGGAATGTGAGCAAGTGGCTCATTAAATGACAGTTAACCCAACTAAGACCTAGGAAATCTTTAAAAGTACTCAATGAAGAGAGCTAAGGCTGCTCAGATTTTATTCCAGGAAGAATTCATTCAGGTGAATGTTATTCAGGAATTTCATTGAGGAAAGAGGGAAAAACAGTAAGGAAGTGTTGAAGAGGATTGCTGCAGTAATTTGCTTCTCATTACAGCTTTTGGGCTGAGAGAACTGACTGTTAGTTCTGACTTATTACTGAGTTGAAGACTGGTTTCTGATTTGCTGCATCTAGGTCAATGCCAGGGAGACCAGAGCAAGCTCGGGGGTCCTGAGAAGTCGCTGTCTGAGCGCTCTCCAGGAGTTGGTAGGGAGGAACGGCCTCCCATTGCTGTTGTTGTCCACATTTTTAAACAGGTTCTGTAATTATTTCTTTATGTTATTTAAGTTTAAATGGATGAATGTTGTGTTTGTTTATATGTCTGATTAGTTGTTTAATATCAGCAAAGATAGTGTTTCCGGATATTAAAAGTTAGTCTGTCAGTAAACACTGTGTTTTTCCACATTTGTAATCACCAAACCGTACTCCAGCACAGTGGCTTGGTATCATGAAGCAACACTCTTCTGAACCAAGTTCCCTATTCAGTTATTTCTAATAATCACAAGTGCATTATTCTTTTATAAGTTTCCGAATCTTGTGTTTTAAATATCAGCTACTGAGTAGTAGGGAAGACAGAAGATAGTCCTGAGTTATATTGCTTACTGTAAAGATTCTTTTCTTGTGGTCAAATGTTTTTCTTTACTTCAGAAAATAAATCAACACAAGAATAAAATACAGAACTATTACTTTTCCTTATTTAGATATCAACATGCTAATACTGGTACCTGCAGAATGATTAGAAAGAGTAAACAACGAGAGTTTACTTCAATATCTAAGTAAACTAGTTAGAACCGCGACTTTACATTTATCTCTTTATTTACTTTTCCTTTTCCCTTCATTTTTTTTATCTCTAATATTATCTGCAATGGTAATAATAATTATTATGAAGATAGATGCAAGCTAGTTTTATTTATACAGTTATATACAAACAGACTAGATAAGTTTAATAAATACTTTTTATTTACATAGATAATAATCTTAACTGGTAGATTAAAGTTTTATCAATATTCTGGTGTCTCTGTAGATTAGTACAGGTAATTAAAATAGCATAAAGCTATTCTCTGTACGCCATAAAATAACAAGGGTAACATTTATGTAGAAACCGATATTTAAAATAAAGACAGGATTATCACTTTATTTAGTAAATAATATTGTTTATTATATCTAATATAGAAATAGTATTATTCTATAAATTTATTAAATGACAGTAATATTTATATTACAAGTTAGAGTAAAAAGAAAACATACCCTAATCTACATGTAACTAGACTTCTCCAAGATCCTTTTGTTAAAACAAATTTTAAACATCAATTATAAAATCCTATATGGTTAAGGAGATTAACCTTATAGACAAATATTTATTATTTAATAAATATTTTCTTAATAAAGAGACTATATTATATTTCAGGGTTTAAAATTGTTAATATTTTTATAAAAGAACTTTTACCTAAAATAGCAATCCATTTACATAAGTTAAATAAAAAGGAAATAACAGAACTGCTCGCACAATGAGCTTAAGAAAAAGGTAATAATATATTAATTATCTTCAGATACAGTGAAAAAAGTAATGTTATAATTTAGTATCAAAATAAGAAGTAAACATTATAATCAAATTGTAAAAGCTAAGAGTTAAACCCTACATTATGCATTATGCAAATAACCATTAATAATAAATAATAGATAACTAGTTACTTTCAGCCGTGTTATAAAATAATACTTCAAGGCTGTTTAAAGTCTTCATTTTTTTTATTTACTTCTTATACTTATAAATAAACTAACAGTAACTGAATAATACAAACATAGATACAGGTAAGATTTATAAATAATACCAGTAACAAATTAAGAAAACAAAACAGTAATAATCTTTTGAATAGTGATAAGGGTTTAACCCTATAAACACCTGTAGGTGTAGTAAATTAATATTTATAAATTAAAGACGAGAATTTACACTCGGCCGTCTTATAAATTCCAAAGAAAAGTCATTATAATGCTTGCATCTATCTTCTTGCTATTTAAAGGATAAATTCAAAAACTGTTTATAGATCAAAGCTTACCGAAGAAATAAGAGTAAATTTGTTTTTATATTGTAAACCCTGAGGTGAAAACCCTGAACCAGTGAAAATACAGGCAAAGAAAATAACCGAGGGCTTAACCTCTTCAAGAACTGGCTTACAGCCTAAATAGTCTTACGGCTTTAAAAGAAAGACGAGAGACAAAACTGATATTTACAACTGCGGCCTAAGCCTTGAGCACCTCACAGTATGTGAAGGGTTCCACCTAAAACACATTTGAAAACCAGCAAACTTATTTCCAAAACGAAGCAACAAGGGTTTCAGACTTCTAAGTCGACCCTTTGAAAGTTTCCCATTGAAAATCATAAGGGGGCCGGCCATGGAAAGACCAGGCTTACCAGGAATGTAGCCTGTTTGCCCAAGCATTCTACCTCTAGTCGCGCCTCGAAGATGTTTAAGTCTGCAACTACAAATTTTTCAAACCCTACATAAGTATGTTGTAACCATGGAAAGATTAAATTGAAAAAGCTTAACATTAAACAGTAATTTAAATAATTACCTGTGTAATGGAAGTGGCATGAGCATCGGCTCCAGCACCATAGCTCTTAAAACAAGTAAGAAATACCTGTAAGGAGAAGAAAGTAATTTCATCTCACGGCCATGCACAGAGGGTAAGACTGGTTTCAACACACGATACTCGGAGGAAGGCAAAACAATAGAAAGGTTATAGCTCAGACTTTTAAAAACAATAGTCGAGGAGAAAAGGACTTCGAACCAGCAAATGATGGAGGGAGAATACCGATGACTGAGATCAACAAAGAGGAGTTTGCTTGGAGCAAAGACTACGCAGGAATTCTCGGCACCATTGCAGAGCAAGCAGTGCCGAAAGCCACGGTGAAGAATAAGAGTTTAGGGGTAGCTCGTGATGCTTTTATCCACATGATACAGGGCTGGGGTGTTGCCACGATGGTGGTTTAATAATTCACCTGGAGTGGGTTCCATACTATAGTCAATCCACGATTCGAAGGAGGAATAAATTCCAATCATTCGTGGTGTAAAGTATTGGATTCATACCTACGCTGCATGAAAACAATGATTTGCATTATTCCTTTGTCCTTTGTCAAACCATATAATAATAAGCAAATGGAGTAGTATAATAATAGAAGTGTATTGAACTTGTTGCTTGGTAAGATACTATATCCATTTTAACCTTGTTTTCTCTCGTGATTATGCTTTTAGAGGAGAGATGTAGTATTATAAGTTTAGAATTTACAGTTTAATGAATTGAACCCTAGGTACTAAAGTTAATCATAACTTTACCTTCTGAGGCAAGATGTTAGGTTTCTTACCAAGTAAATAGGATATTTAGCTTATGACTTTGGTATATGGATTGTATAAGCTATGAACTCCTAGGATATTTTTTTATAAATTTTGTTCTTAAAACTTAGAACCATCATTTTATAAGTGAGGTAATAACTCTTCACTAGCATAAAATTGTAATGAAGCAAATAATCTTGTAAATGAATTCATGATTCAAGACTTGGTAAATAATAAGACAATTATCGAGTTTAGCTGATACAGTTTAGTCATTTCCTAGCATAGTTTAAAGCCTTGTAAAGAAAATATGATAGTAGAAGACAGAGATTTTCTTTCTATTTATCTCCTAACTGGATTATTGATCAGTATTAAAATAGGAATTTTTAATTACAAAGCATATAAGATAAAGGAGTAATAAATTACCTTGGAAGATAATGGTTTACTTCAGGTGTTAACCTCTGTAACAAGTGAAGACTTGACAGAAGACCTTTTTTTTTTAGGCCAAAAACCCTGCAATTAGATAAATAGTTTGGATCAGTCTTCTTAAAAAAAAAGAACTCAATTGGCCTGTATAGGCTATAGATTTTACAATCTATTTGCATACTGGGATCTTTAAGGAATTGACAAGATAATTGTATATAAAAAAAAATGCTACTGTAATAGACTAGAAAATGCAACATATCTATATGATCAGTATGTACTTCTTCTAGCAATAAATAGGGAGGTTATACCTTATCTTAAATTTGAGTGTTCTGTCTCTTTCTTCAAACCTATTTGCTTACAACAAAATTATAACAAATACTCTAAAATTTAAAATGGCACCGCCACAACGTTTTACCTGTTCATATGTAAGAAAAGTGGAAACCGTGGTGTTAGCTCAGAAGCTAAGTAAGCCTGGTGATGCAAAACAGATCACCTTATGTTCCAAATAGAAAAATAATCAGTAGCTGCAAAGAAAATGCTCTTTAAAGTACAGAATATTGAAATAACTATTTCAGTAACAATTTAAATAGCATGAACTAATCATCCAGTTAACGACTGCTTTTAATGTGATTATGTTATTTTAAAAAGTTTTAAATTTTTCGAAAATTTGGGGTTTTGACAATCACCATTGTCGTCATCATCATCATCATCAACATCATCATCATCATCATCATCGCCATCATCATCACCATCGTCACCATCCTCATCCTCATCATCATCATAATCATAAACATCTTCATCTTCATCATCATCATCATCATCATCACCACCACCACCATTGTCACCATCCTCATCCTCATCATCACCATCATCATTGATCATCGATCATCATCATCAACATTGCAATGATCATCATGATCATCTTCATCATCTTCATCTTCATCTTGATATTCACCATCATCATCATCATCATCATCATCATCATCTTCATCATCATCATCATCATGAACATCAACATCATCATCACCATCGTGATCATCATCATAAACATTGTTATCTCCCAAAATAAAATAAATTTATTTTTATAGTATGAAGAATTTAAATCATGTAATGAAGGATATGAAGATCACTAGCAGTTTTGAAGACCTCTATTTTTATGAAAATTTCACAAAGTTGTGGCTTAAGTGGCTTGGGCGAGGATCAGAACATCTGATTAGCCACCGAAAGATGGAAGATAAACAGTAGGTGGAAGACCCCTTCGGTAGATAGACGTATTGCTGAAACTTTTTGAACACCATCGGAGCATTTTTTAAACCTCCGGTCTTCACCTGTATATTTTATATTGTATTTCATTGTACCCCGATGTTCATCCGATCGGGAAAGTCATTAATAGAATTAAGTCATGTAAATTCATTGAGGTTAAACCTCCTTTGTAAGACGGGGCAACAGTCCCCACAATCGAGGGTTATTAGGTTTATTAGACTCTCATAGTGAGGTCAACCCTCATGAGTAATTGTCAAGTGGAAAAATAGTATAAATAGAGATTGAGACTCTCTATTTGAAACACACATTTACTCAACTGTATCACATGAGTGAGAGAAGAGGAGTTTGCACAAGCAAGAGAGAGAAAAGTTGTCGGAGATCATCTTTGTGTTTTTGGGTTTTACTTTTTCTATTGGTTCTCCGTCTATCTCTAAGGAAGTTTTAGGGTTTTCTCCTTTATGGATTTCAACGAGGAAAAATCTTTGTGTCTCTTGTCTCTTGTGATTATTGTTGTGCATGCTATTGTCTTAGATAAGATCCTATATCATATTGATTAAATGATAAAAATCTACAATGGTATTAGAGCTAACCTGAGAAGAATACACTCTGCAAATTTAGAAGCTAGGGATTCTTATTTTTTGGGTCTCTCTCCATAGATCATCAACAAAAGGAGGCTGGGCTAACTCTCCATTGAAGGGCAGATATTTCAGTCAAAGAAGAACATGATTATGGCCATTTTCATTTTTTGACCTACCACTACAATGGAAATTAGGACTTTTCATAGAAGTGGAATTTTTGAGTGATTCCAACATACGATTTCTCTCCTCCTAAAAATCAAAGTTTAGAGACCAAGATCAAATTTTTTGGTTGGGTAGAACTCTGGGGAATCCAAACCCTAATTTTCCCTTGATCCAAGAAACTAGCACTGCAGAAGATCAGCTCTAGATCCAGTTCCGACATCTCAAATTGGTAAGATCTAAATATTTTTTATTTCCATTTGAGTTTCTCATTTAAGATGTCTCTTCACACCAAGCTTAATGAAAAGATTAAAGGAGATGAAAAATTCAGAGCATGGAAGTATAGGATGTCATTGGTTCTTGAAGAAAATGAATTGGACACCTACATAAGTGGAGAGGCTCCATTTCTAGAGGGAGATGAGGCTAAGGTCTTACACAAGAATAACTTGGTCAAGGCCAAGAGGATTGTTGATGCTTCTATCAAGGATCACCTTATACCACAGGTGTCTTCCCTAAAGACACCTAAAGAGATGTTTGATTCCTTGACCAAGCTATTTGAAGGGAAGAACATAAATTGGAAGACAAATTTGAGAAACCAGTTGAAGAATGTAAACATCTAGAATGTAGAGACCATATAGTCATACTTTACAAGGGTCTCTCGAATCAAAGAACAACTTGAAGTAATATATGAATAAGTAGAGAATGTCGAAATTGTGATAACCACCTTTAATGGTATTCCTAGGTCATGGGACTCCTTCATTTAAGGGATTTGTGCTAAAAGAAACTTAATCACTTTAAGAAGGTTGTGGGAGGAGTGCTCACAAGAGGAAGCTTGGATAGTATATTGACATGAGAAGATGGGAAGCGAATATAAATCTCTCGCAGCACACACCAAGAAATTGAGAAAGGACCACCATCATCTCAAAGGTAAGCATTATCATCAGAAAGATATCCCTAGTAGATATAGAAAAGATCTATCTAAACTTAGTTGTTATACCTGTAATGAGAAAGGAAACTTTTCCAGACATTGTCCTAGAAATAGAGGTGGCTCCAACAAGAAGAAGGACATCAAAATAAAACATCATGCTCACACTGCAGAAGATGATGAACCTCCCAGGAAGAGAGTCAAAGAAGAAAGTGAATATTATTCTAGTGATGAAGAGTATGTTTTGATTTCTTCCTTCACAGGGACTATTACACATGGAAGCAATGATTTCCTCATAGATAGTGGGGCTTCCAATCATATGATGGGATTCAAAGAATCCTTTGTGAAATTATCTGAACATGAGTCACTCCACAAGGTAAAAATTGGGGATGACTACCCACATCCCATAAAAGGAAGGGGAAAATCCTCCTATAATCTAGACTCTGGAATATCTGTGAAGATGAAGGATGTCTTATTTGTACCAGGAAAAAAGAAGAATTTTCTCTCCATATCTGCATTGCATGCAAAAGGAATGTGAGTTGCATATGTAGATGGAAAAGTCCTTATGTGTCCAAACGGGAAAACTATAGATGATGCAGTAGTAATTGGAGAGAAAGAGGGAGGCTTATACAAATTAAGGGGACAACCAAAACAAGCCTTGGTCCATGAATCAGTAGATCCATGTGAACTTTGGCATAGAAAGCTTGCACATGTGCACTATAGGGCACTGCCACTTGCAAGCAAATCTATTAAAGGTCTTCCAGAAATGCATGCAGAGCATGAAGGCATTTGAAAAGGATGTGCAAAGGGAAAGAACACAAAGAATACATTTCCAAGTAGCGAGGGAAAGGAAAAACAAATTTTGGAAATCATCCAGTCCGATGTATGTGGTCCAATGTCATCTAGTTCATTGAGGGGGTATGTATATTATGTTTCCTTCATTGATGACTTTTATAGGAAAACATGGATATACTTCTTGGAAATAAAGGATGAAGTATTCAGTAAATTCAAGGAATTCAAAGCCTTTATCAAGAATCACACAGAGAAGAACATCAAGACCTTTCGATCATACAATGGCAGAGAATTCACATCAGATGAATTCAAAGAATTGTACATAGAGTCGGGGATTAAGAGGGATTGACCACTCCATATAATCCACAACAGAATAGGGTTACAGAAAGGAATAATAGAACAATTATGGAAGAAGCAAGGGAAATGCTTCATGATCAATATCTTCCTATGCATCTATGGGAAAAAGATACTAGGACAACGGTGTATGTACAAAATTGTACTTCGCATAGAGTACTTGAGAACAAGACACCAGAAGAAATATTCTCTGGTAAGAAACCAAAAGGCAGCCATCTCCAAATATTTGGTTGTTTAGTATACATTCACATTCTAGAAGAAAAGAGGATTAAGTTAGATCCTTCAGGAAAGAAGGGTATATTTGTGGGATATAGTGAGAGCTCGAAAGCTTGCAGAATATATTTCCTAGGATTTAAGAAGATAGACATCACTAGGGATGTGAATTTTGATGAAGAATCATCTTAAAACAAATCTAGAAAGAGACATGTTGAAGACCATGAAGAAACAAAAGCACCCAAAATCTAAGATTCAACTATGAACGATGAAACTCGATAAGAATATTGAGAAATGGAAGAACCCCAGGAACCTATAGATCCACCCCAAGAGAAGAATCCTTATAAAAGGAAACTTGCATGGGTGCGATAGGTTATCCAAGGTGCAGAGAGATATGGGGCTTCAGAAGAAATGCACAGAGAAAGGAAGAGAACTAGGTCCTACTCCAGTTATGTAGCCCTACTATGTGACATCATTGGTAAAGAAGATTCTAACTATGAAGAAGCAGCGGAAAAGAAAGAATGGAAGGATGCTACGATCGAGGAGTACCAGTCAATCATGATGAATGATGTCTGGAATGTGGTCTCGAGACAAAAAGGGAAGTCTTCCATAGTTTCCAAATGGATCTACAAGATCAAACATGTTGCAGATGGCAGAATAGAGAAATATAAAGCAATATTTTTGGCATGTGCTTTCTCCCAAAAAGAAGGGAAAGACTATGAGGATACTTTTTCACCTGTATCCAGATACACTTCCATCAGGTTAGTACTTTATCTGGCTGCAGTAATGAAATGGAAGATACACCAGATGGATTTCAAGATAGCGTTCTTGGATGGTGTAGTAGAAGAGAAAGTGTATGTGGAGTATCCACTCAGTTTTGAGACACATGACAGGGAGACTCATGTGTGCAAATTGAAAAAGGACTTGTACGGTTTGAAACAGGCACCCAGGACATGATATGACAGAATTGACATCTTTCTAACTATCTTTGGATTTACCAAGAGTAAAGTGGATTCCAACCTTTACTATAAAGTTGAGGAATGGAACCCAGTGATACTCCTACTATATGTGGATAACCTGTTTGTGATAGGTGAGGATGGGTTGATTGCTGACACAAAGAGGAAGCTTGCTGTGGAATTCAAGATGAAATACTTGGGTACAATGCACTACTTTATAGGAATGGAGGTGTGGCAGAATGCAGATGGAATCTCCGTGAGACAAGGGAACTATGCAGTAGATATCCTCAAGAGATTCAGTATGATGGACTGCAACGCCATGACCACACCTATGGCATCGAAGCTTAAGCTATTGAGTGATGCTTCATCAAAATCAGTTGATGCTACGATGTATCGCCAGATGATTGGGTCATTGATGTACCTGATGAATATGAGACAAGATATTTTCTTTTCTGTGAACACTTTGAGCCATTTTGTGACGGATCTGAGACATGTTCACCTGATTGCTGCAAAACATATTCTGAGGTAACTGAAGGGTATAGTTGACTATGGGATCAAAGATAAAGTGAATCAGAAGATTAACCTAGATATTTACTTGGATTCGGATTGGGTAGGAACTGCCATTGATATGAAGAGCACTTCAGGGTGCTAATTCATTATGGGATTGAGTGTGATCTCTTTATTTAGTAGGAATCAATCCTGTGTGGCATTGAGTACAGCCGAAGCAGAGTATGTTGTATCTTGTTCAGCTAGTTGTGAGGTAGTGTGGCTAAGAAAGAGACTATCTAATTTGTTTGATCTCCAGTTGGATGCTACTTGTATATATTGCGACAACAATAGTTGTGTAAAGTTGTCAAAGAACCTGATATTCCATGATAAGTTGAAGTACATCAAGATTAAATATCACTATATCAGGGATATGGTGCAAAGAGGAGCAGTGAAGCTCCAGTATATTGTGATGGATGAGCAGATGGCTGATGTCTTGACCAAGTCATTAGCTAGAGTGAAGTTTGAGTACTTCAGAGAGAAGCTTGGTGTTCATCAAATCGAGGTTCCTTCCAAGTGGAAGTGATGAGTCTGAAGAGCCTTTCTGATATGGAGAGAGGATTGGTTCCTACCATGGTCAGATGTAAGTGGTGTTCCTTTTTGACATGGCGAGAGGATTAGTTCCACCCATGGTCAGATGTAAGTGTTGTTCCTTTCTCACATTGAGAGAGGATTGGTCCCTCCCATGGTCAGATGTAAGTGATGTACCTTTCTGACATGGTGAGAGGATTGGTTCCTCCCATGGTCAGATGTAAGTGATGTGCCTTTATGTCATTGCGAGAGGATTGGTTCCTCCCATGGTCATATGTAAGTGTTGTTCCTTTTTGACATGGCGAGAGGATTGGTTCCTCCCATGGTCATATGTAAGTGTTGTTCCTTTCTGACATGGAGAAAGGATTGGATCTTCCCATGATCAAATGTAAGTGTTGTTCCTTTCTAACATGGCGAGAGGACTGGTTCTTCCCATGGTTAGATGTAAGTGTTGTTCCTTTAAGATATGGTGAAGGGATTGGTTCCTCCCATGCTCATATATAAGTGTTGAATATGTGAAGACCTACATGGCGGCTAGGCCTACATCCAAGAAGGATGGATCTGTAGAACTTCCTATGATGAGTAGAATTGAGAGATAGCACCATTTGCTGGGGATAGTGAAAGTAATGATGATCTAGTAATGAAGACTTGTTTTGATGAAACGTGTCAAGAGAATACCTTCCTAGTTAATAGGGATTGTTTATGTATTTTTAACTTTGAAATGTATTCACTTGTATATTTTAGATTGTATTTCATTGTACCCTAATTTTCCTTCAATTAGAAAAGTAATTAATATAATAAAGTCATGTAAAGTCATTGATTTTAACCCTCCTTTGTACGTCGGGGAAATAGTCCCCGTAGTTGAGGGGTATTAGGGTTATTAGACTCTCCTAGTGAGGTCGGCCTTGGTGAGTAATTGTCAAGTAGAAAACTAGTATAAATAGAGAGTGAGACTCTTTATTTGAAACACACACTCACTCAACTGTAGCGCATGAGTGAGAGAAGAGGAGCTCGCACAAGTGAGAGAGAGAATAGCTATCTGATTTTATCTTTGTGTTTTTGGGTTTTACTTTTGCTGCTGGTGCTCATTCTATCTCTGAGGAAGTTGCGGGGTTTTCTCCTTTATGGTTTCCCTGAGGAAAACTCTTTTTGTCTCTTGTCTCTTGTGATTATTGTTGTGCATGTTATTCTCTCAGATAAGATCCTATATCACATTGATTAAATGATAAAAATCTAACAGCTTCACCCCATACAAATTGGTGTATTGTAAGAACGCTGTCTTTCCCATTAAATTTGAAATTAAAAACCTCAAAGACAGATGTAGAGGAAAACTTAGAATTGAAAGAAGCTCAGAGGAACAAATTGGGTCAGTTAATGAATTGGATGAGAAATTCAAATTTGTTGTGCATCACACAACATTAAATCAATAGTAGCGTTCTAAGTGGCATGATCGGTTCATAAAGAATAAAGTCTTCTATGAGGGAGACTGGGCCTTATTGTATGATTCAAGATTCAAGAGGGACTTTAAAGGTAAGCTGCATACAAGATGGTTGGGACCCTACCAAATAGAAAAAGTGTTTGACAATGGCACAGTCCGCCTAGTTACTATTTATGAAGAACATATGCCATTGTTCACTAATGGTCATAGGCTACGACTGTATCATAATCCGATTTCAAGGGATGCATTCATTTCACATGTTGTAGCTGATCCAAATTAGTAGTTAATGCAAGGGTAGGAATTTTTCTATGCTCTTGTGAATTCTTAAAGAACACTACAATTTCCACACATGAATATGTACATAAATAAAATCGTTGTTTTGTTTAATCTTTATTTTTATTTTTATTTTTTCTCTTACACTTGATCGATTTTCTTTTGAAGAATTTATACAGGAATCTATTTGAGGAGAAATGGTCACAAAAGGGCCAAATGATTGTGGGATCCTTAACTTGTTTTATTGTTATGAATAACTTCTTGATGAATATGAATAGTTTAACAACAACAACTAATCAGCTGAAGATTTTCTTATTTTTTCTATTTTTCGCAGCTGTGACTTTGCCAGATTTGTCCTATTCTCCAAATACAACTCCGCCAAATTTCTCCGATCTCTCTAATTTCGTATCTGTGACTCAGCTACATTTTCCATACTTTCTAACTATGATTGCTCCAAATTCTTCCTATCTTTCCTATTTTCACAGTTGCAACTCCTCCTGTTTTATCCATAGACTAGCTATGACTCCGCTATATCTTTCCTATTTTCATAGCTATGACTACTCTATATTTATTCATAAAACAGCTGTGAATCCATCAAATTCATCCATAAATCTTGCCGCCAACGATAGCTCTAACTACAGTTCTTCCAAGGATGAAAAGACAGCTATTGATTTTCCACTTGCGCCAACCAACTTGGATGTACTTGCTGATCAAAGAGGGGTGGGTATGATCATAGTAGCACATGTGCAATTATGTTTTCAATTGATGGCTATGATGACACACTCAACCATTATGGAAAGTCATGGTTCATCTTATATTGTGAAGGTACGATTTCTGAATACTTTCATTATTAAGCATAAATTGGATTTGACGAAATCGATTATACTCTATCTCTTGTAGAAATCAGCAAACCCATACCCATTTAACTATCAATAAATATTCCTACATTTGTACTTGGGTTATTACATGGTCATCACCTATTTCCTAATTTGTACCAAATCTTGTCAATTATTCGCTTATCATAACTGTATTAACTTTCCTAAAATATCTAATCCTGACCTTAGTTGTTCATTGAATGGTATTGTGCTACAACTTCCACTTCTTGACCTGTAATTTCCTAATTCGATATCAGAACTAAGAGGGAGAAGTAATATGGGTATACCAACTCAACATGAACCTGTGGGTACAGGGGATCTTTGTAGGAATGAAGAGGTTTTTTCCATTTTTGAAGCAGCTAGATGGACTGCGTACTTTCAACTCCTAAATGTTTTTCACACATAAACATCCTTATAATTCGCCCTCAATCTGACAGAAACCCATTCGAATGTCAGAGGTATGTGCATAGAAGTCACAGAAGAAATTACGTCAAGTAGGAAGGACCCAGTTTGGACAAAAAACCTACAACGTGACTGCAGTACATGAATTTCTTATAGCTATTGAAAAATTTCATCAAGGAAGGCGTGCGATAGAACTACAATAATTACCCCGTCCTTGGAATGAAGTTGTATTCTTCCTAAATAAATATATCACCTGTGAAGGTAGGTACCAAACTATCTACTTCTCTGAATTTCTCTTATTGTCTCATCTACACCATAGGAGTCGACCCAATATTCCATTTTATTTGTTTAAAAACCTACTTTCTTCTCTTACCAACCATGGCCTAGTTAAACTACTCATATTAAGGGCCCTAGCACAACAGAACCGAACTTGGGTACAATTTACTGCCCTGACTGGGATAATTCAGGAAACTGCATAGTTGGGTTGTGTTGAAATGGAAGAGGAAGATAGGGAACCTGCACAGTTCGGCAGTGTTGAAATAGAGGAGGAAGACAGGGAACCTAAATAGTTGGGGGGTGTTGAAGTATAATAGGAGTACGAGAGTCCCTCAAATTTAGTTGCGGGGGTGAGATGAGACAGTGTCATACCATAACCAAAATAATCAAGAGGAAGGATTGGAGGAGGATGCAACATCAACAAACCCTATAGAGGGATTAGTTATTATGGAAGCTTCAGTAGCAGAAGCCGAGACTAGAGTAGCATTAGATGATGTGACAATGGAAGTTGAGGCTATGGAAGCTACTATGGAATAAGATGATGTGGAGATATTTACGATTGAATCCTCTTTGAGTTGAGGGGAACTTTAATTGAATAAAAAATCGCAGTGATAGAGACAAAATAAGATGATGGATTGGAAGATATTCCTTTTGTACCAGTTATAGAATTAAGAACCCCTATACCAAAAAGAAAAGGAAGAATATCAAAAAAGGAAGGTCATTCATCATGGCAGGTGAAGAGAAGGAGATCTAGGTCTGTCACATTAGCAGAAGCGACGTGGGCAAGATGGGAAAACATTGAAGAAAATATTGAATTTCCCATTTGGCCACCCCGGTCANAGGGGAAGAGAAGGAGATCTAGGTCTGTCACATTAGCAGAAGCGACGTGGGCAAGATGGGAAAACATTGAAGAAAATATTGAATTTCCCATTTGGCCACCCCGGTCAAACGTCACTCCCTAAGAACCTGTTATAGAAGAGCTGAAAATTGAAGTTCTTTTGTATGAGAATGGCCTTTTGAAAGAGGAATTTCAAATGCTTCGGAGGGAACTGAAAAATTGGAAAGAAGCATGTAAAAAGTAGGTTGAGAGAAGACTTAATAGATTGGTAGAGGCTGTAAATCATTTGGAGGGATCACCTCTTGTTGAGGACGGAGAAGAAAAAAAATGGTGTGTCCAGGGTGTGGTGAAATTCTTAACCAATCATGATATAAATTCACAGTGCGAGAATTCGGTGCACAAAAACCTGCATAGGCAATTGAAGAAGAAAAATCAGCACCCGCAGTGGAGCCAAAAGATAAAAATGAACCAGAATTTGACATGATACTTGATCTGGAATTAGGAGAAGATTAACAAATGCAATCCCATCCATCAGGGGAAACTAAATTATTCTTGGATAAGTCTCATTTTTTAGGAGACATTGAAATCACTCAGGAGCAACCTCAGTAGTTGGAAGGAATTGGGAAATAGGATGTTGCTACACAAAAACCAACATCCTCAAGAGTTTTTGTTAAGGATTCCTTTTAATTGGAAGAAAATGATCTATATGTAGACATAATCCATGAACATAATCTAGATAATCTCGATGAGACTCCAGGAAAGTCCCAAGACATGGAATTAGTCAAGGAAGAGGATATTGTTACACAAGAACCAGCATCCCCAAAATTATCTCGTGAGAATGCAACACAAGCTGAAGTGGTTGGGGATGGGATTCAGAAGAGGAATGTTGTCACACAATAACCATCATTCCCAAAATTATTTGTTGAAGAAGCCACATAGATAGAGATCAATGCAACATTGAGGGAAGAGAATGTTGTCACATAAGAACCAACATTCCAAAAATTATTTCTTGAAGAAGACACACACACAGATACTATTGCAATGCTGATAGAGGAGGAGGATGTTACACAAGAACTAGAATCTCAAAAATTGTTTTTTGAAGAAGCTATACAGACATAGAATCATGTAACAATGATAGAAGAGAAAGATACTACACTTTTGATTCAAGGTGATAAGGCTGAAACATCTGGTGACAAGGCAGGGATGAAAATTCCTCAAGAGATTGTTTCATATTCTGATGATGAGAAAGAGAAAGATCTATCACTATTGAATTTGGAAGTAAAGAAATGGAAAGATCATGCTGATCGTTCTCGGGAAGGAATGGTTCCCCTTTTTTAGTATAGAAGCAGCTATCAGAGAATTAAGGGGGATATGGGCAGAGGAATTAACTTTCCAAAGGTTTCGATGGGAGGAGGTGCAAAAAGAGTTGAAGGAATTGAAGAAATTCAAAACCATGCAGAAAGGAAAATATCAAATGTACGCTCTCTTTTAGAATTTATGAGCTCCATAGCTCCATCCCCCTCCTATCCGTTGTTCTTGTATGAACAAACGACCCTATTTAAATTAAAATCCTTAAAGGAGGGGAGACCTTATCAATTGACACCCTCTGCCTAGTTCGTGGAGAGCTTTATGGAGAGCATCTTCATTGAACAAAACATTTTTTGTGAAATCTACTTGCATGAGATGGCTTGTCCCATGGACATTCTCTCTAACCCTGATCCTTGTTTGGGAGATTTTCAGTTGACAACCTTTTCCTCTTTTGTTAATAATCATGTGCAGTGGGAAAAAAAATTTGAGACAATTTCTTAGAATGAGGCCAACCCCAACCTGTTGATTAGGATTGAACATCAATCTCCTCGGTTTCTCCTCAAACTCCATGGAAGGAGCCTAGTGTCTCCTATGAAAACTCAGCAATTGAGGGAACTGTAAGAAACGATTATCTCCACCTATGTTGATCATATCTATAAACATCAAAATATGGCCCTAGAAGGAAGTAAGTATATTTGGCAAACTTCTTCTTCATCTGTAAAGAAGATGGATCCTTATTGTTTCAAAAAATTTAAACAGGATCTTCACGAGGTGGAAGAATATGTTGACTACATGAAGAAGTGTGGAGTTCACTGGTTGGGACTCAAATTCAAGTTTCCACTTATATGGTGTCCAACAAAGCCATACAGGGATGATTATACACTTACTAAGGAAGAGGAGAAGCAGTAATGGAAATGTTGGGTTTCCTGTAAGGGATATCTATATGGGGGTGAACTTCCTGAGAGATCCTATAATTTTTCCTCTCTCCATGCAAAAGGTCCAGATTAAGACTCAGAATAGTGGAATATGTTGCATGAGGACATGAAACTAGATAGTTGGGGGGAGATGTTGGGTCATGTAATAGCCCCTTTTTTACCATACCCATTATCCCCTTTTTCCTTGTCCTACTTCATTTCTACACACCAAATAGATGTTTTTCCTCCAATTGAGTTTAAATCCCAACAGGTATGATTTATTATTGTGTTATTCTATTAATTCCTAATATTGTTATGGTTAGAACTGTGTATTTTGAATTATGATAATATATCTTGACTTTATAAATATAGTCCAAGCATCGAGAAAAAGACGTGTAGCAACCCACTTAGTTGAAGAAGAAAAGGATTATTTGGTACCAATTGTTTCTCTTCAGTCCTATCTCCATATGCTAAGTAGAAAAAATGATCATCTTTCCATGTGGTAGCTGCAACAGAATTCAGCTACAATAGCGTGCTGCTACTTAGGGTCTAACTGCAACAGATAGGGTATACTTCGTCTAATTGATTTTGTTTGATCCAGTAACCACTAGAGAGACAATGCTCCCTATATTCATTATCTTCATTTAAGTTTACTCATAGTTTTCACAGCTTGTTGTAACAAGGAAGCCTAAATATCATATATCTTCATGGCTTCCCGATATTAGTGGGTGATGATTATGTTGTTCATGTATAAATACTGGGAGGCAATCTGAGCTTGGGGTTGGTTGATATGATTATGAGACTGTGTAAGATGTGATGGAGATTTGTAACTATTATTCACCATTTTAATATAAGGAGTAGGATTCTTCATATTTCTTCCTCTTAACTTGTGTTAGTACTGATCTCTCTATTCGAAGCTTGGGACCAACTTCCCATAGAGATTGCAAACTTAATAATATTCTTTTATTATTTTTGTTGTGTGGTGTGGAAATTACAATATATGCATTTATAGTTAGCTACAAAAGTAATGGTTGATCATTGTGTTTCCTTTGATACTTAATGTCTTCATTCCTATTAAGTTGCAACAATGTGGTGTGACAGTCGACTGTGTAGGATAGTTTCTATTGTGCATGTGTTTTAACATTTGTTATAGTCAAGCTCAACTTGACTTCCTTTCAGTTACTTATCTTTCTTGGGTTTGCTAATTTAGTCAGATTATGGTTTGGGATTGTTTGGATCAATTATTGTTATTTCCAATTCTTCGATTAGTTGAATTAAATAGGCTATATTGATTCACTTATATTTTGATACTGTAGAATCTAACTTCTTGCAAAAGTAAGTCTCGTTATTCATTCTTAGATTTGTAATTCTTGGATTGATGTTGTAGGAAGGTAATAGCATTTCTGAATTCTTAGATGGGTAAATTAGATTAGTTTTATCCATGCGGAGAGTTTGACTGAGTAGATAGGTAGGAAAATCAATTTTCATTTATTCAATTAGATACTTAAGTTTTTATGCATAGATTGTGCTAATTATCTTTGAATTAAAAAGACTTCCCTAGGTTGACAATTCATATTGAGAATTATGTATGTTAGTTGTAATTAATTAGCATATAGGGTGACCAACACCAAACATAAGACTCGAGCCTACATGTCTTCTCAAATAGGGCCCACTTATCCTAGAGAGATTACAAGTACATATTACATGATGTTACACTGGGGACTACTGCCCCGACATACAACGAAGGTTGTACCTCAAGGTATATACACAATTTAGGCATCCCATAAATGGGTAACACACATCCCCAATGGGGGAATGGCAACAAAAAATGATAATATACATCATAATATGTTCCAAAGTTATAAATACATCAACAACCCCTCTTAAATACGAAGGTATTCTCTCTCTACAAAGTCATCAACACATATGGTCAAGTATTTGTCACATCGTCATCATCACAGAGACATAAAGTATTAACCATGGCTGATTCCATCATATTCTTATAATTTGATCATCGTACCATACTATCTGTCATCTGAGGTTTCTATAAAGTCAGTTATTTTTCATGATGGATGTAGGCCTAGTCCTCTGCCAGGTCTTCATCACATATCAAGAAATCCTTCACGTAGAAACTATCCAGGATCTTATTTACAATTACACGATAATAACCTAGGTATTCTACCTTCATTTCATCATATCTAGATCATCTCTTTTGTCCTACAGAAGCCAAAACAACAAGCAAACAAACAAAGCATCTAGGGTCGACCTACGTTCTATCCAAAAATCACCTAGGTGCACCTCTTGTGCTTCATGACCTTATCATCTCAACATGTGAACACATATATCTCATATATATGTAAGGAATAATTACAACCCAACAACCTGCTACACCAGGACCTTTTACGTTCTTCTGTTAAACCTCAAAGGATTACATCTGAACATCCTGTGTTCAGGATCTTTTCCATTCAGATAACCTTCAAGGCATGTTAAATCCGAGTCACCTGCATACCATGCCAGAGCTCATTCTTTACACTCAGAAAACCCATTAGGCATATTACATCTGAATAACCTGCATACCATGTCGAGACTCATTATTTACATTCATATAACCCATCGCATGACTGATTACATCTAAACAACCTGCTAAACTAGGATTTTTCCCTCTCGGACAACGTGTCTCATTTCCCATGTGAGATAATATCCTTTGTAACATTTCAATACTGATTACATCCAAGGATAACATGTGATCTTTTCCACTATGTTACATCCAAGGATAACCTGCAAAACTGATTATATCTGAGTAACCTACGAGCTTCGCCAAGCTGTTATTCTTAGAAAAATTATTTTTATATCTATGCTAGAACACATCACTCCATCTTTCAAGAAATATGGATCTGGATCACACCAATTATTTCTCTGAAGTACTCAAACTTAACTCTTGCAAGAGGCTTGGTCAACACATCGGATATCTTCTCCTCTGTTCCCACATACTGGAGCTTCACTTCTCATCTATACACCATATCCCTGATATAGTGGAACTTGATCTCGATGTGCTTCGTTTTTTCATGGAACACTGGGTTTTTCAACAGCTTCACGGAACTCTAATTATTGTAGAATATACAAGTCACATCCAACTAGAGATCAAATAAGTCATATAGTAGATTTCACGCCCACACTTCCTCACAACTAGTGGAGCAAGCGACAACATACTCTGCCTCAGTTGTACTCACCACCACACATGATTTCTTCCTACTGAACTAGGAGATCATGCCATATCCCAAACTGAAGAACAAACCTAAGGCGCTCTTCCTGTCAGTGCCGCTACCTATCCAGTCTAAATAACCATAACCATGTAGTTTAATCTTCTACTTTTCATCATACTTGATCCCATAATCCACTATACCTATTAGACACCTTAGAACATGCTTTACCGGTATCAGGTGAACCTGTCTCAGATATGTCAGGAAATGGCTCAGGGTGTTCGTTGTAGATCATATGTTTGGTATGGTATTCATAAGATACATCAATGAGCTAATCATCTGACAATACATTGTGCCAATGACCTTCTCAAATGAAGCATCACTCGAAATATTCAAGTTAGATTCCATAGGTGTGTCCATATCCTTGCAATCCAACATTCTGAATCTCTTCATAATATCCTTTACATACTTACATGGCCCAAGTAAGATTTCATATGCACTATGCCACACCTCCATTCCCAATAATTAGTGCATAATACATAGGTCGTTCATCTAAAACTCTATAGTAAGTCTCCTCCTTGCATATGAAATGAGTTCCTCATCGCCTATTAGACATAAGTCACAGACATATAGTAGGAGTATCACTAGTATTCCATCTTCCACCTTGAAGTATAGGCTGGAATATTCTTTACTCTTGGTAAATCCCACACTCATCAAGAATTTATCCATCCTGTTGTACCATGTCCTTGATTCTTGTTTCAATCCATACAAGTCCTTTTATTTGCACACATGGGTCTTCCTCTCATGTGTCTTGAATCCCACCGGTTGTTCAACATGCACTTCCTCCTCAACTACATTGTTAAAGAAATTTTTCTTGACATCCATCTGGTGTAATTTCCATTTCATAACTTCTTCCAAACCAAGTGTGGTCCTTATGGAAGTGTACCTCACCAAGGGTGCAAATTTATCTTCTTGGTATATGCCTTCTTTCCGTGATAAGTCTCATTCTATAAACCTTGCGTTGTGTTTCTCGATGTCGCCATCTCTAGCATGTAAATTGATCTTGTAGATCCACTTTGAAGTCACAATAGAGTTCTTATGTGATCTCGAAACAACCTCCCATACATCATTATTCATGATCAACTGATATTCCTCGATCAGTGCATCCTTCCATTCTTTATTTTTTGTAGCCTCTTCATAAGTGGAAGGTTCTCTATATATGATATCACACAACAGGGCCATATAGGTATTATAGGGATTTTCCCTCTTTCCGTCTTTATGCATTTCTTCTGGAGAGACATACCTTTTATCTTCTCATACGAGCTCTCGTTCCCATGTCAGTTTCATCTTGTGGGAGACCTCCTCAAGGATAATTTCTACCGGATATTGGTGTTCATTCATGTCATGATCTTCAAGGTATTCTATAATTTCTTCTCCAATTTCCATGTCTTAGACTCTTGTCTCTTCCGGTTCCTCAACTTCCTAGATAGGATTCCTCCTGGATCTGATGTATATCAAGTCTTAATCGAAGGTTACATCTCTACTAATGTCAATCTTATTTAATCCTAGGAATTATATTTGGTAGGCCTCTGATGTATCACTATATCCTACGAATACATTCTTCCTCCCAGAAGGATCAATCTTGGTACTTTTCTCCTTTGGGATATGTATGTACACAGGGAAACCAAATATTCTCATATGGTTGAATTATAGTTTCACTCTTGAGAAATCCTCTTCAGGAGTGTTGTATTCAAGTACTCGATGAGGAGTATGGTTTTGTACATACACAGTTGTTCTTTATTCCTCCTCCCAAAGGTGCATAGGAATATCCTCATCAATCAACATTGCTTTTGCATCTCCCATTATGGTCCGGTTATTTCATTTTGCAACCCCATCCCGCTAAAGATTGTATGGAGTTCTCAAATTCCTCTTAATCCCATATTATATGCAAAGTTCCTTGAATTCTTCCGAACTGAACTCATCGCCATTATCTGACAGTAGAATCTTGATCTTCCTATCTGTCTAGTTATCAACCAAGAATTTATATTCCTTGAACTTCCTGAAAAATTCACTTTTCTATTTCAAAAAATATATCCAAGTTTTATGTGAGAAATCATATTTAAAGGAAATATAGTACACATACCTGCTTTATGAGCTAGAATACATGGGTGCACATACATCTGAGTGTATTATCACCAATATCCATTTATCCTTGCTCTCACTGTTGGGAAATGTATTCTTTTCATTCTTTCCTTTTGCACATCCTTTGCAAATTCCTTAATGATTTTCCTAGATCTCTGGAAGTCCTAATACTTCTTTTATTTCCATCGGTAGTGCTTTGTAGTGCAGATGTGCAATCCTCTTGTGCCATAGTTCATTTCGTTCAAATTACTCTTGAACTAATGCTTGTTTAGGATGTCCCTTCAACGTATACAAGCCTTTGTATTCTTCTCCAATAACTATTGCATCCTATATTTCCTTTCTTCTAGGCCACATTAGAACTTGGCCCTTGAAAAATGCAACACTAATTCCCTTTAAATCTATTGCAGATATGGAGAGAATATTCTTCTTCAATCTTCGAACATGTAGCACATCCTTCATCTTTAAGTATTTCCCAGAGTCAAGCTTGTATAAAGCTTCGCCCTTCCATTTTATGGGGTATTGATAATCATCCCCAAGTTTCACCTTGTGAGATGACTCGTGTTTAGACATATTGATGAATGAATCCTTGTATCCTGTCATGTGTTTGGAAGCTCCACTATCCATGATCCAATCATTGCTTTCGTGTGTGATAGTGCCAGTAAGTGTTGAGATTAGCACATAATATATGTACGAATAATCCTTCTCTCATTTGAATCTTTTATTTGTTGTTTTATCATCTCCGACAATATGAGCATGGTGTCTCCCTTTCTGGATGGGAGAATATATTTCCAAGTGTCCCTTTTCATCACAAGTATAAGATCGAACATTTGAAATGTCTCTTTTTTTCTTCTTCGGTTTCTTTTCCTTATTCTTATTGTGATGAAAGTTCTCCTTTTTATCCTTATTCTTGAATTTATTCCTAGTGTACACTACGAGAGGTTGATCGTCAGTTGCTCCCATCTTTTCTTCGCTCATCACAAGTCTATCTTCCTCTTGTGCACATTCTTCTCAAAGTCTGTTGAAAGAGATCAGCTTATTTCTTGCACAAATCCCTTAAATGAATGAGTCCCATTATCTAGGGAGACCATTCAAGGTAGTCATTACAACTTCTCATTCTTCGACATTCTCTTCAACTGCTTCAAGTTGTTCTCTGATTTGAGAAACCCTTGTAAACTAATACTATATAGCCTCGGATTTTTGTATACTATATAGTCATCTTCTGGTTGATGTTCTTCCCTTCAAAAATATTTTTCAAAGCATCATATACTTCCTTCAGTGTCTTGAATGTAGAAACATGAGGGATGAGATGATCCTTAATAGAATATACAATGATTCTATTAGCCTTATCCATGCTTTTCTTATGATCATCCTTAGCCTCATCTCCATATAGTTTTGGAACTTATTTATTAATGACTCTAATCCAAGTCATTCTCTTCAAGGATCAAAGAGATAATGTACTTGCATGCCTGGAAGTTATCAGCCCCACCAATCTTGTCCTGAAGCTGATTATGGTGATTCATCTTTTAAAAATGAGAACCAAATGGAAATATTAAATCTTTGGATGTTACTGCTTTGAGGTGTTTCACCTAGTTCTAAACAAAGTTGACCTAGGGTTTGTTAGAGAAACCCTAGTTTTCCAAACTTGGAGTTTGGGACTTATGTTTTGACATAAAGACGCACCTCCTTGAGGTGAGTTTCTAAGCTAGGTCACTTTCTAAAAAAATGATGTGGTAAGCCTCTGATACTTGATGCCCTATTTCCTTCCGGCACTAGTGAAAGGCTCAAAAATGAAACTTATATGATTCAGAAACTGTCTCCACAAAAATATGAGCCCTCCTGATGCTAGCTAGACTAGCCCTCTTTGCTTGATGATATGTTGAGAGAACACCTTCAACTAGGAATCCATAGTTCCCGCAGATGCACAGTGCCTTATTTCAGAGAGGCTCTAATACCATATTAGTTTCCCTTAAGATATGATTAGATTATCCAGGATATTTAGCTAAAATAATAACAAGTACATCAAGATGCATAAGGTATAAAACATACACGAGACATAAATATTTTCATCAAGGAAACCATAAAGGATAAAACCCCACAAACTTCCTCAGAATAGTAGGATGATCAAAAGCAGTAATAAGAAGTATTCAACAACTATCTATCTCTCCTCCTATGATTGTCTCTCTCTCTCTCATGTGAACTTGAGAGTGTGAGGTGTGTATAAATGAGGGATAGTTCCTCCCTATTTATACCCTTTCAAGTAACTAACCAACCACAAGACTCAAGCCTACATGTATTCTCACATAGGGCCCACTTCTCCTAGAGAGACTAAAAGTACATATTACATGATGTTACAATGGGGACTGTTTCCCCGACTTGCAATGAAGGTTGTACCTCAAGGTCTAGACACAATTTAGAAATTTCGTTAAGGGGTAACACACATCCCCAGTGAGGGTAAAACAACATACAATGATAAGGTACATCAGAATATGTTCTGAAGTTGCAAATACATCAATAGATAATACCGTGGGATCCTAGCATTATTTGGAATGACATATTTACAAAAGTGGGAACAACATTTGTATCCTTACAGAGGAGGTAGTGGGATCCAACAATTCTACTCTGATACATTAATTGGGTTGACAATTTTGTTGAAAGAAGTGGTCATTAAATAAATGACTATGATCGAAGTGGTGCAGCAGAAACATGGTGGACAAATTTTGCATCACTGTGGTGTGCTTCTGATAGAGGACAACTGTGACTCGAGAGGGGAGGACCGTCATGTCCCTCCACTGAAGGGACATCAAAAGTGTTGACCTTTCCCAACACCTATGGGATCAAAATTTACATTGATTAATTAACCTAGGGAATTTTATTAAATTGTTATTTAGGAGGCATGTACTTGGTTACATTTATTGTCATTAATCATTAATGTGCAAATAAATATGTAGAAATAAGTTTGCATGTTAGGAGGCCGCACTTTGGCAACCCAAATTTCCTAGGATTATAATTCGAAACTGTTAAGGGACTAACAAAGGAAAGCACACAGAAAACAGAGAAAGTACCAAAATTCTAGAAAAAGAAGCCAAACACAAAAAAGGCAACTCTAGGCCTAAGGAGGGAACAATTTCCATTTAGAGGTTCAATAACAAAAGAATAAAGTGTATAAAATATGTCATAAGAAAAAGTAGGCAAATATGGGCCTAGGGAGCGTGCAGTTTCCATTCAGAGGTTCAGTTACAAAATCAAAAGGCGCAGAAAAGATGTCATAAGAAAAAGCATGATACTTTGGCATAAGGAGGGCACAATTTATAATTTGAATGAAAATTTGTTGATAGGGAAACATCTCTCTTCTCTCATACATGTTATTTTCTCTAGAATGGCCCACCAAGTGGCTAGGGTGAGGGTCTAACAAGTGGTAACTTGCTCAACAAGGGATTGAATTTCTCAACAGGTCACATAAGGTCTATTTAAAGACAATTCAAACTCCATTTCTCAGTTTGGTTCATGAATGATCTTGTGTTGAGTGAATCCCAACTTCATACTGAGTGTTGTGCCTTAGTCTCTTTGGAGATGCACCGCAAGTCCCTTCCCCTCTCTTATTTCTCCCCTTCAATTTTCATTGCATGTGATGGTGAGCTAAGGATCAACACCCTAAGATTCATATCATGCCACTACAACATCCAATCCATCCATTGAATACAATATCAAGTGAAGGGAAATTAACCTATGCTCCAGTCCCAAGATTGGTGCTAGTTTTGGGCCTCGTATCCTCAATTTGGACCCCCTTTTGAAGATATCATTCCTCCAACCCTCTTCATGATATTCTCAACCCAAATAAACTATTTAATACTTCTGTATTTCACTAAGGTTTATGTTCCAGAGAGATCTCATTGTAATTTTTCAGGAGTGAGCCTTTATTTTCCCACTTGATGGGGTTTTTAATTAGTTTTATGCAATAATAATGAAGTAATGTCCATGAGAAGCAATATTTAAGGATATGATATGTAAAAATGATTTATTAGTCTCTGTAATACATCATTCGCAGGTATGGATTTGTGAGAATTTCTTCACAGTGAGATCTAGGAGCTAAGGAAATATTCACAATCTAATTTATTCATAAAATATGTAAGAAAACAGTAAAAGAGAGAAAAATAATACACACATATGGTGCCAATAATTGATCTTTATATTAGTGAACAACTTGTATACGTGTATGGTAAATACTTATAATACATTGGGAGAAAAGCGTTAGGCTATGGAGGCCATTTGGATGCATACAAGTGTGAGGCTAAAATTTGACCCCAAAATCCCCCTAGGTTGACTAATAAGCTCCCAAACCATACCAAACAATCATGAATGCAAGTTTGGACATGGATGGAGCATGTTGGATCATAAATGAAATAATTCTAGGCACGGGTAATCACATGTGTGAGTGCGAGGGGTTGTAGGAGAAAATAAATTCCCAAGACGAGAAAAAATAAACACATTCATACACTAGCGCCCATATTCAAACTGTTAGGATGAAAAACCTCCCTTGTCCAAATTGGTCACTTTTTCCTAACTAAGGAGTATTTTTAGTCATTATTGAGTCAATAGTTCCATTGGGTCCACTTGGCCTAATGGAGCCAAATGTACCAGTCACTAGAGTGTGGGGAACACAGATTGAGGCTGTCTTCCACTGACTGCACTAGCATGCATCAGTTTATGTGTCTCCTATACCAATCCCTAAAATTTAGGAGCCATTGGGAGTGTCATCACCAACCTCCTTCAGTTGTTGGAAGTTGGTGACTAGTCAAGCCTAGTTATGAGTCAGTTACATTCAGTTAGATGTCCTCGAGTTCAATTAGCGCTAGTATTTTCATGGATTCATGTGGAAAGCTACCTTTTCTCACCTGTCACATAAGTTAGACTAGTTTAACTGATTAAGAGACTGCATTAGACAACTGGAGATATCTAGCAAAGCTCTAATAGTGATTTAGACATGTCGAGTTATCCATACAGTCATATTGAGTTAATAAATTCAAATTTACTCACATGGATTCAAATTTTCATGCTATTAATACCATTCTAATGCATTGTAACAATTATCCATTTATTTTTTTTATTAATGAAAGCAATATACAACTATAACTCATTATTGCATAGTCTAATCTAATTTTTTGAGTAAATTGTTTGTGGAATCTTATGTAATTTTTGTATTGGTCCATAGATTCCTGTGAGCCCAATTTTAATAAGGTATTATATCCTTGAAAGGACAAGGCATTTCTTCCTCTATAGATTTTCTACTGTGTCAAAACAAATTGAGAAAAATTGCTCCTTCCAACTCTGCAACAAAAGCATAGAGCTTACCACATAATTCTAGGAATCCCAACGTTGTTGATCAATCTTGCTTGATTAACTAATCTAGGTGTGAAGAAAACTCAAAAAGTGTAGGTTTTCGACCTTAATTTGTCTGTTTTTTGCGATTTGCAGTTTTCTCAAACACTTCACTGCATTCGCTACAACAACATAATGGCATCTTCAAGCAACCTTCTCACTCCTTTCAACTACCATTAGTGGAAGTAGGATATTGATATACTGTTGTGCTCCAAAGGACTCTATAGAGTCACCATGGATACAGAGGTAGAGCTGAATGATTTTGTAGACAAAGAAAAATACTGAAATAAGCTTGATGAAGCATATGGCTTTATGTGCCTTTCAATTTCTAAGAATATTCACTTCCACATCACTGTATTGAAGACTCCCAGGGAGATATGGGACCAACTTGATAATCTATTTGATAAGAAAGATGACTTGAGAATCTCACAGCTCGACAATGAGTTCATATCTCCAGATCTAGGTAACTTTGAGACCATGAATGACTTCTTTACCAAGTTTAAGCATCTGGTGCAATAGTTGAATAATTGTGAAGTTGAGAAGTAAGATGATCAACTCATCCTTTCCATCCTTTCGAAACTTGGCCCAGATTACTCTTTTTGTGTCCACCTTTCATATCAGGACACTCATAATTCCAAATAGGAAGATGCTGACTCTCAATGAATTCATTGAGTCTCTTAGAAATGAGCATGACAAGTGTGTCCAAATGGGAATCATCAGATCCTCCAAAAATAAAGCCTTGTTTGATGGAGGACCCAAAGATACAAATGGAAATGGGAAGAAAAAGAACCAATAGACAAAGTATGAGCCTCCTAAGTAGAAGGAGCAGGAAGATGAGTCCTCAGGTTCGAGGAAAAACAAGAAAAAGGGAAAAGAAAATATCCCTTTCTCTTACTGTGAAAGGGGATTTCATCCAGAAAGCTCTTGTATGAGGAGAAAAATTTATCAAATTACTCTTCTCAAAGAGCAAAATAACATCACTCTTCAAGCTAGCGCAAGGAAGCTTGACTATGGAGAAAATATTGAAGATCATGATGAGAGATGCCATGTACTGAAGGCTAGTTGTTCAAAAAAAAATGCTTTCCTCATTGATTCAAGAGCTTCCAATCATATGGTTGCATCCAAATAATCATTCTCTTCATTAAAGTATACTGATGCTCCTAGCATTCACATGGGTGATGATACTCAATTCGAGCTAAAGGGAAGGGTTCTATAAAGTTGAAGCATGGAAATTTCAATGATGTACTTTATGTGCCCTCATTAGCTGCAAATTTGTTATTTTTATACTAGATGACTCACACTAGCCCACCAAAGTGAGTGGTATTTGGTCCTGACTCAGTGGAGATCACACATATCTCTATTGGAACATTATAGCGAATGGTGTTAAAAATCATGCCTCCAAGGCATATGAATTATCACACTTTCTTCCATATTCAAATCCAATGCACTCTCAGATGCCACTTGAAAGGGGAGGTAAAAGAATTACACCTACTCCTCTTACATATGATAAATTTTCCATTACTGTTTAAGAATCCATAGAAGAAGACTCTGTTGTATCAGTTTACTAGATTGAAGATGAAGCTCATAGAGATTCAGATCCAAATCCAGTCCCTACTTCTAGTCCTAAGCCCCAATGGGCACAAAAGGTTATTGGGGCAGCTGCGAAGATGAGTGGAAATTCATGTGACATAAAGAGGACAAGAAATCAGTTTTAGAAAGAGAACATTGTGGTATGTCAAGCAAGCTCACTTCCTTCAAAGAGATGCAACAAACTCCTTATGAGATGCTACATGACAAGGTATGATCATCTATACTACTCTTAGAAGAAAAAAATGGATCATGTCTCTCTTCCTCCAAAAAGAGACAAAGGTTACATTCCTCCTTCCTTCCATCATCATATTGGAAGAAGATGGAGAATTCTACATTCCAAGGCCCAGGATACCTACCCATAGAAGAACAAGCATGTTGCTTCACTACACCACATAAATGAAGGTTGTAGCAACATTTTCTTAAGTTTTTTTTCAAAGAGGAAGTTTTTATCTTGATATGAAAGTTTGAATCCTAATTCTACCTGCTTAGTTTGAGCGGGGGTATTTTTCCCATGATGTTTTTCCCTGTTTCCTTGGTTTTATTAAGCAGTTACTTTTTTTCATTTTAGTTGTAATGGGTGACCTTTGGTATTAGTTACTAGGGCCCAAAGTTTTCCAAGTTAGCATTCAAGGGGGTGTTAGGATTATAATCTCCCCCTTCCCAAACTGGTCAATTCTACCTAACTTAGGAGTCTTTTTAGTTATTATTGAGTCACTAGTACCAATGGGTCCACTTGGTCTAATGGGGACACATGTACCAGTTAGTAGAATGTGAGGAATATAGATTGAGGATAAATTCCACTGATTGCACTTGCATGCATCAGTTTAGGCGCCCTGTAGACCAATCTGTACGATTTAGAAGCCACTGGGAGTGTCAGAACGAACCTCCTTTAGTTGTTGGCAGTTGGTGACTAGTCAAACCTAGTTATGAGTCAGCTACATTCAATTATATGTCCTCTAGTTTAGTTAGCGCTAGTCTTTGCATGGTTGCATGTGGGAAGGAGCCTTTTATCACCACCACATCAGTTAGAATAGTTTAACTTATTATAACTGATTGAGAGACTGAATTATACAACTGGAGATAGCTAGTTCAGCTTCGATAGTGATTTATACATGTCCAGTTATCCATGCAATCGTATTGATTTAATCAATTTGAATTTCCTCTCATGGATTCAAATTGTCGGGATATTAATGTCATTGTAATCCATTGTAACAATTATCCATTTATTTTTTTATTAATGAAAAAAATATACTCTTGCAACTGATTATTGCACTATTTCGTATCATTTTCTGGGTAAATTGTTTGCGGAGTCTTCAGTAATTTTTGTCTTGGTCCATGTAAAATGAGGAAAGATGCAAAACATCATGGGGAAAATCATCCCTCAAGAATGGAAATAACATAGAGATGATCGAAAGGTCTTCAACGGGTCCTCTTCTTCACTTGAATGAGATGAATGAACAACTTATTGGTGATCAACTTGGTGAATATTTTGTGGATGCTAAGATCATGCATCAATGCATGAATGTGATGTAGACAAAGAACATGTGTAGAGGTCACTTGAAGGTCATCATTTGATGATGGAGGAGCATTATAAGAATTTATTTCGTTGCAAGCATACTCTGATCTAGAATCATATTCAATAATAGAAAAGATATCTCTACGAACTCTTTCCCAATGAACATTAAAATATTCAACAACATATGCCTCAAGTGTAGTTGCCATATCATGAATAAAACTATGAATCTTCTCCCAAATTTGATGAATCACCTTCATAACTCTATAAAAAATCTCATGAGTCTCTGAAATATTAGAATAGAGGTCATATACAATAGAAAATATCATAGGTATAGTGTCTCCATGAGAAAATGGGTCCGTAGTGGGAGAAGAGTGGGTAACTAGATCACATTGGCAGTTGAGCGAACCTCGATGGTATGGAGATTTGAAACATGAACCATAGGTGGTGAGATCAAGTCCAAACATGTGGAATAGTAGTTCTATGAAGGCTAATTCCATGTCTATCTAGCCAACGAATGATATGGAAGACATAAAAGAAACATACACAAGTGACATAGTATTGGAAACTGGGGAATTTTGATATTTTCCAACTACTAATCTTGAGGGTTGTTGAGTATTTTAGGTATCAAACGTTTGAGGAAATGGGTTTATGACTGTGATAAATTGTATATCATCCTATATATCACCTTCATAATAAAAAATGCAAGGATCTGAATGGGGTGGAAAAGAGATTTCAAAAGACAAGTCAGAACTAGTGAAAAATGACTACTTTTTGGAGGAAACTTTGGTGATCTGATTGGGGTTTCTTCCAAGGAATATATGGAGGTCTCAGATTCTAATATATTAGAATGTAAATCAGAAACAAATACATCTGAAATAGATATATGAGAAATGGATTTCTTCCTTGCACTCGAAGCATGCATGTACTTACCATTTTCATGCTCCAAAGAGAGCTTTTGCTCCCCTCTTCTTGCAAAGTCTGGAACATCAATATTGTTCTCCTCAAGTAGCTTGGTCATGATGTCCATATTCATTCTGAAGAAATATTTTTCATGATGTGAACCTATGCAATAACCACATGTGGGATTCTCTCTCTTACTCTTTATTCTCTTAGCTTTCGAATCCTCAACGGTTGAAATGGAGCTTTCTGTATCCAAATGATTATTCTTCTTCTCTCTTTGTTGCTTTGAACCCTTGGATTTATTCTTTCCTTCGAATGGATTCAAAATTCATGCAAAGGGTGCTTGATCCTTACTGGATTTGATGGTACCCGTATTCACTAATTTTCCTTTCTCATGAGCCAAAGAATCCATGAAGTGTGGTAGTGCAGGCATCCTTCAATTTCTAGCTATGAGATAGCTTGAGTGGAATGTTGAAACAAACACAGAATACTCAGGCCCTATCTTAAAAAGGATGGACAATATCATATTCTCATCTTTCTTCTCTATGCCACACTATTTCAGCTGAAGCACCAACACTTTAAACTTGGTGAAAAGGTCTTGGATAGTGTCATAGTGCTCGCACGGGGACTTTAGTCAGTGAACCTCTCACATAGCACATGTGATCATGGGATATTAAAGAATACCCTTAATTTTGAGAGATATTGACCCAAAGTCTTTTTGTTGAAACCCCCTCCCAATACTTAAAACCTCCTCCCCACCCCTTTTTATACCTCAATCCTTATAAACCACCCTACCCACCCCCACCTTAAACCCCTCATCCCCCCAATACCTGCAATATATTGGTTCAATTTTTGATAATTTTAAAACCCACAATATGAACTAATGTGATAGGATATTGGCCAACAAGTGAAGCCCCCGTGAGTGCTCGTTTCTGTGATATCAACTCATTTTCGAGTTGGTGGCCTCTCCTCTCATCAATCTTCCCAAATAGTGACTCAATATTGAGAAAAACTTCATTGGGTGTGCCAAGACTGTCTACATAGAAGAGAAGGTCCCTTGAAATGCTTAGACAGAGCATTACAAATGCCTAATCAAGTTTGTTGAAGTACTTCAATTTCTCTATAGCAGAGTTGGGTTCGACCTTAGTCCCCATGGTTACTCTGTATAGGCCTCTTGACTTCAGCTAGATCACCATTTCGGGATTCCATTTGAAATAGTTGAATGGAGTGACAAATTCTTGAGTCTTCCCCATTTCTTCTTGTGTACTGTGTGACAAAATATTGTTGTATATGCAATGCAAACACTCAATTTTTTTGGAAAATTCCCTAAACAACAATTTAAACACTCTGGTTTTCACTTGCAGCTCCATAAAGCTCTGATACCATGAGTAAATTTCTTCACAATGAGATCTAGGATCTAAGGGAATATTCACACTAATTTATTCACAAAATATGCAAGAAAATAGTAAAAGAGAGAAAAATAACACACATAGATGGTGTCATAACTAATCTTTCTATTAGTGTTCAACTTGTAGATGTGTATGTTACATACTTATAATACATTGGGATAAAAAATTTATCCTATGGAGGCCATTTGGATGCATACATGTGTGAGGCTAACACTTGACCTCAAACCCCCCTAGGGTTAGCAATAAGCTCGCAAACTATACCAAACAATCACAAATGCAAGTGTGAACATGGATGGAGCATGATGGATCATTAATGAAGGCATTTTAGGTGTGGGTGAGCAAATGTGTGAGTGGGAGAGGCTCTAGCAGGCAATAAATTCCTAAGAAGACCAAAAAATCACCACAATCATACATTAGATCCTTGATTTATAGGATGAGGAGCGATGTGTAATTACTGAGGGATCCTACGTTGTTAGGATGATCAAACTAGAGAACCTCAACTATGAGGATTATCAAAGTCGATCACCTCAACTATGATTGAATGAGCCAGAATCACCTAATAGACCAAGAGTGATTAGTATAACCTAAGCTGGATCATATAACATAAGTACAATAAAAATGAAAATATATATTAGGTGTATGAACATGGTACTAAGGTTGATTATTTCTCTAACATAATTAAATATGATTCGAAATTCATCAATTTATGCACACCCCTCCTAGTTGACTAGGAAAATTCTACTAGTTTTACAGTTTTCATCATTCTCGAAGTGTTATGCATTCAAATTTCATTATGAAAGTTTTTGTAGGAATTTAACTCACCCCACTACCTACCCCAGCCCTCATATAGTGATTTCTTTGAGTTCATACTCCGTTTGGACATGCATCTTTGCGCAGGGTCTTTCGAGGCCAAAACTACTAGTTTTGCCCAAATTATGCCAAACAAACCCAAATCATCTTAGATTTTTTCCTCACTTTATGAAACCTCAGTTGATTCTTATTACATGTCTAATAAAACCTCTCAGCATTGCACAAACCCCTGGCTAAATGGATGTGAAAGTTCTTCTTAGTTGCACGGTTAGGAAACCCGAAAGCCTGGAAGTAGGTTTCAGTGTAGTTGATTCTGAAACATAAATGGTCCCAAATATAAATGTGTAGGGAAGGTAATTTCTCTACCATAAATTATCCTCAGTCTCTTCCTTAACCCTCCACTAGATTACCACAACTTTATTACTAATTCACAATTTTTCCCTTGCATATTAAGCGGTTAATGTTACTGCAAGACTCTGATTGCACACTTCAGTTAATAATTACATAAGATCTAGTATTAGGATTTGAAAATCACATCAAGGATTTTACACTTTTTTTATACAACAAAACATTGATACGTGGAAGGCAATGTGACAAACCATTTATATTATATTAACTAAGATGGCATCTTTATAGTTCCACGTATTTATGTTAATTTAAAGATATCAATGCACTTTATAACATTGAACGAGCGAGTTCCTCGTCGCAATTGTCGACCTTCCATCTTCAACTGTTCGTAAACTAATACATTTCTAAATGCTCCTTAGCTAGCAAATCAGTCCAGCTATTTGGAAAGTATGATGAGGTACATGAATTCACAATCGAAGGTCACGTATATATATAAAAAAAAAACATATATATATAAAAGGAATGAGGGATCCAAAGGTAAGGCGACTATAGAAATCCCATAAAATAAAAATAAAAATATATTCATCCCTGCTGCGGCACAGATAATAAAACATTGGAATGATAGCAAAGCAGTGACGGATGCAAAAGTATATTTATGATTTTTTTGGATGACAATATGACAAACCATTTGTACAGTATTTACATTAGATATTAAATAAATGCAGCCATAGCTAAGCAATGACGGGCGACAACATAAAATAAATGCAGCCATAGCTAAGCAATAACTACTATAGCTACAACTAAAGCGGTTTGTGAATTTTGAAAACCCTAGTCAACTATTTAGTATTCTGAAGATTGTTATTTTGTTTTATAAAGATTGACGACTGTTCACAGAGTTTAACACATAATTGCTACTTAGTTTTATAAAGATTGTTAAATGTTTGATAACAGATGGTTTATAATTAATAAATATAACAGAAATACAATTTAATAAAAAAAATTAAATTATTTTAACAACTTTTTAATTAAAACTTATTTAAATGAAAATAACAAACTTGCATTTAACCATAACAAATTAAACATACTGTAAATTTAAAAAAAAAAGCTATTGTATATTGTACACTTAGGTTAATCTGATTAATCACCTCAACAAAAGTTAAAGTAATATATAAACTCCCATACTAAGGAATCTTAAAGTGCGGCTCTCTCAATTTTCTAGCGTCAATTGTCAAGTAATATTTTTGGCAAATTAAACAATCTCCAAATATTGTTATGATCGCGATAGCTATGACGCTCATGATAAGCGAAATAAACAATTTTTAGAATATTAAGACAGAATCAACCATGTCATCATTTTGCAAAGAAAATTAATTTCTGAAGCAAATGGCACAAAATTAAACTGTCTTTCCTTTAAATCAAATGTGATTGTAAAAAAAACATTACTATTAAATAAAGATTTAAAACAAAATCTTATCAGTAATACTTTTAAATATGAAACCAATTAGAATCCAAAAATAACTCACTCGAAAGGTTCCCAAATTTGTTCTAATAATGAGTAGTATACATTAATTTGTTCTAATAATTAGTATACATTATTCTCTCTATATATTACATAATGTATAAATGACTTCTAAGGGTATCACCGTAAAAGTTCTAATGGTATCACCATCATGGTAAGATAACAAATTTACATTAGAGTTTTCAACACCGTCCTTAATGATAAGTTTGTTTTTGCTTGAAAAATGGCTCTGAAACAAAATATAGCAGAAGTAGTACGACTTCTACTTGTTAAGAAATGTAATTCCACTCGTTAAATACAACATTAGTTAGTGAATTAGTTAAGTAATTTATTTGGTCACCTTATCACTATTAGTGATCCATACTATTTTATGGCTCATACTATTGGCCTTAGTGACCCTTAGTATTGGCCCATGGTATTGTTGTGATGTAATCCTATAAATAATTGAACTCAATCAATATTCCCATTGTGTGTTCCACCATGTTCTGCTTCTTTTCTTTAATCTTTAACATGGTATCAGCTTGTATGGCATGATCCATTCCTTTTGTCTTGGGTAAGCCTTTTCACATAGTGGAAAGAAAACACACATGGAGGTTGTGATCGAAGCCGGGACACATTGAGGAATTGGGTGTTTTTTTTCTTCTCTATTGGAGCGCTGACACACCATACCTAAAGGAAAAGTGTGTCAGTGACCCACTAACACACCCTTCCTGTAGGAAAACTATGTCGTCGACACACCTTCTCCACAAAAAAATGTGTCGATGACGCACCTTGCATGAAGGAAAAGAGTGTTACTGACACAACTGACACACCTTGTCCAAAGAAAAAGTACATCGATGACACACCTTGTCCAAAGGAAAAGTGCGTTGGTCACTGTTCACTTACAAGTTTTTCGACTGACGCACCCTTGTGATGCCATGTGCTAGCTATACAAGTTGTGTCGATTGTTTTAAACAATTCAAAAAAAATGATCTCTAGTTAGTCATACCAGCATGGCTACTACAAGCATAAGCACCTCAAATTTGAATCAGATCTATGGACCTCTACTCACAGGTACCAACTATGAGTTTTAGTCTATCACGATGAAGATGTTTCTCCAACTCAACAAATGTTGGGATATCGTTGAAACTGAGTTTAAAGAACCTTAGACAAATTCTCTCGTCACAATGAATAATGGCTAGAAGAGTGTCGTAGAAGCTTGTCGAGATCAAAATATCATATCCAAATGGTTGATCCATAGTAGCATCGAGGAGTCAATTTTTCTATGAATATCAGGAGCTACCAGCGCACATCAAACTTGGAATTCGCTCGCAACTACCTAAAAGGGAGCATGTACCTATTAAAAACGGTAAGATTGCAAACTCTCCCACTTCAGTTTGAAAGTCTAAAATGAAGGAAATTGAACATGTATATCGGTTTGTCACTAGGATTTCAGGCATTGTAACCCAATTTCAAACCTATGGAGAACCTCTAGAATAGAAGGTAGTTGTTTAGAAGATTCTAAGGTGTCTCACCAAGAAATTTGATATGGTAGTGACTCTCATGAAAGAAGCAAAATATTTGTCTCAATTCACCCTATAAGAATTGAATGGATCCCTTCTATCCCATGAAGCTCAACTCAATCAAGAATAAGAGTTGCTAACCAATGCTTTAAGCACCCACGCTACCCTCAGCAGAGGTCGAGGAAGAGGAGGATGAGGTAGAGGAAGAAGAGGTCGAGGGCCTCCTCATACAGAGGACATAACCATTCATGAACATTCACATCACTCAAAGCACTCTCACAGCTCTAAAGGTGAGAGAAGAAGAGCCAAGAAATTGACCAATAATTCCAATATTCGGTGTAACTACGAAAAAAAGTATGGACACTATGAATGAGAATGAAGAAAGAAGAAAGCATACCAGAAGACTGGCAGAGCCAATGTCTGTAAAGAACAAGAAGGATTGTTAGAGGTTATGTTTATGGCTACTAGATAGCAGTTGCAACGATCACATGACACGTAGCAAGTCACTTTTCTCTAGTTTGGATTCCTTTGTTGCCATGAATATCAACCTAGGAGACGATTTTTTTGTTCCAGCAAATGGATAAGGTATTGTTCCTGTATTTATAAAGTAAAATGAAAAGAAGTTTATTCATGAGGTTTTCTATGTACCACATCTAAATGTCAATATGATGAGTATATATCATTTACTTCAGAACAAATATGATATTCAATTTTATGATACATACTTTGCCATTTATGATAAACCCCCTAGTAGGAGACTCATAGCTAAGATTGAAATGACCAAGAACATAATATTTCCTCTATGTCTCAGAAGTTCCAACCTTCCATAGTTTGTAGCCCATATTGTGTCTAGTCTATATGAAACTTGGTTATGGCACTATAGATATGCTCATCTTCCCTTCAAGAGTCTCAATTTCCTGAACAAACAGACCATGGTCAAGGGATTCCCAATTATACATGAACAATCCAGCTCCTATGAGGATTATATCATTGGGAAACATCAAAGGGACAACTTCCCCACTTCCACATCTCGAGCCAAAGAACATCTTGAAATATTTCATGCGTACCTCTATGGACCAATGCAAACCCAATCTCTATGAGGTAGATTTTATTTTCTAACATTTATTGATAATTTTAGAAGCAAAATACGGGTTTGTTTCCTCGAGAACAAATGATATACCTTCTCTAGATTCAAAGACTTCAAGGTATTGACTGAGAAACAACTTGAAATCTTTATTAAAGTGCTCGCTTGAAATGGTGGAGGTGAATATGATTCACGTGAGTTTACCGATTTCTGCAATCACCATGTCATCTAGAGACAGTTCACCACGAGATACACTCCACAACATAATGGAGTTACTGGACAAAAGAAATGAACCATCATGAACACGACCCATAGCATGTTTTCACACAAGAAACTATCATATGAGTATTGGGATGAAGTTATTGCATTCTAAGTCTAATTTCTCAACAAATCACCCACAACGAGTGTCTAGGACAATATTCGTGAAGAAGCATGGAGTAGCACTAAGAATCATTGTTGCACATTTAACAGTGCAACAGTGCAAAAAAAGTTCATATATGCCTATCACTGGACTTCCAGTATTGGAAGTACACTAGCAAGAAGAAATACTAGCAGACAATCCACCTCAAAACAATAAAATTAGAAGTTTGAGGGAGTTATATGAGTAGACTCTTATTATTGATGAGCAACTTCAATATGATCTAATTTGTTGTGAGCCCACATATTTCGATGAAGCAGTCAAGGATGCATAGTGGGTACAAGAAATGAATGAAGAGATTGATGGTATTGAGAAAAACCAGGCTTGGGATCTTGTTGATATCCCTGCAGAAAAAACCAACATTGGAGTCAAATGGGCCTATAAGAACAAACTGAATGAAAAAAAAGGGATTGAAAAACAAAAGGAAAGGTTGGTTTTCAAAGTATATGCACAACAGTATGGTGTATATTATGATAAAACCTTTTTTCCTGTAGCAAGGATGGATACAATCAGAGCTATACTTTCCAATGCAGGGGGAAATGAGTGGCATGTTTACCAAATGGACATGAAATCTACCTTTCTCAATGGTATTCTTGAAGAATAAGTATATGTACACCAACCACCTGCATATACTATCAAATTTCATGAACACAAAGTGTTAATGCTGAAAAAAGTCCTCTTATGGTCTAAAAAAAAATCCATGAACTCGGTACAGTAAGATTGACTCTTATCATCCTCAACAATGGGTTCAAAAGAAACAACAATGAGATCACTGTGTATGTTAAAACAAATCAGCAAGGTAACATGTTTTTTATACGTCTTTATGTTGATGAGGAACACTAGTAATTTAATGCTTGGAGAATTCAAGACAATCATGAAAAATGAATTTTAAATCACCGATCTAAGTATGATGAAGTACTTACTTGGTGTGGAAGTTACTCAAACTGGATCAAGGTATTTTCATTTGTCATAATAAGTATACCAATTATATTTTACAGAGACATAGAATGGATAAATGTTAACCAGCAGAAGCCCCCATTTCTCTAGGCACCAAGTTAACAAAGAATGATGATGGACCAATAGTAAATTCTACACTCTATAAAACAATTGTAGGAGGCTTAATGTGTTTGATTGCAGCTAGACCTGATTTGACGTATGGTGTCAGTATTGTTTCTAGATTTATGGACTCTCCCAAAGAATTTCACTAGAAAGTTGGAAAAAAATTTGAGATATGTTCCAAGCACACTTGAATATGGCCTTTGGCACACTCATTCATGATACAATATTCTCAAATGGTACACCGACGATGATTTTGCAGGAATTCTTAGTAATAGGAAAAGGACATCTAGTTATTGTTTTCATTTGGGTACAAATCTAATCTCTTGGGCATCTGAGAAGAATCCCATTGTCAGCATGTATTATGCAGAAGTAGAGTATGTAGTAGCCACCAGAGTATCTTTCCGTGCAATTTGTATAAGAATAATTTTAAATGATACGAGACACACTGAAAATGATCCAAATTCTATTTTCTATGATAAAATATCTACAATACGATTGTCGAAACATAATGTATTTCATAGAAAAAGAAAACACATTGACACCTACTATCATTTAACTCACAAGTTAGCCAATGATGGAAAATTTTCTTTACATTTTTGTGGATCTAAGGAGTAGTTGGCTGATATGCTCACCAAACCATTGGGAATAAATGCATTTGAATACGAGAGAGAGCACTTAGGCATTGGAAATGCTAAATATATTCTATGAGTTGAGATTAAGGGGGTGTGTCAAGAAATATAATCTCACTGGTCAAATGCAACATTAATTAGTTAGTTAGTTGAGTAGTTGATTTGGTCACCTTATCTTGATTAGTGACCTGTGGTATTTTCTGGGCCATAGTATTGGCCCATGGTATTATTGTGATGTAATCCTATAAATACTTTAGTCTAATTGTAATATCCCAAATTTTTGACCTAACATTTATAGGCATAAGTCCCATTGTATGTGATGTTGCGTTGATGTTATTTTTTGGATATTAGGCATAAGTGTGATTGCATGTGTTGGGTGTGGGCCCTGAAGCACATGATTGATGAGATGTTGTGTTGAACATGAGTTTTGAATCACATCAATAATTTAGTGTTTGTGTTGAGCGCGAGATCTCGAATCACATGAGTAATTTAATGTTTGTGTTGAGCGCGAGATCTGAAGCACATGAATAATTTAATGTTTGTGTTGAGAGCAATATCTGAAGCACATGAGTATTTGATGTTTGTGTTGAGTGTCAGCTCTGGAGCACATGAATTATGAAACATTTGTGTTGACCATAAAGCTCTGAAGTACATGAAAAGATAAGAATTGGAAGTGTTGGGCATAATCCCTGGATCATTGAAAATTGATGTTGAGTATAAGATCTAGAACTTTGGATCCTTGGCCATTGTATCCCTAGGTGTATCATACAAGTACATCCTAGCATTCGTGTTGAGCGAGGAGCTCTGGAATTGCACTAAGGTGTAACTCCCCATTTCTTAGCATTGAGTATGGGATCTGAATAAATGCCAAGAGTAACTGAAAATTAATTATGTTGAGTTAAAATGAGTGTGATAAAACATTGACCTCATCTTAATTATTTTTAAGTTGATTAAATTAAATTTCAAATTTATGTTTCTCATCAAGCGCTAAAGAACTACCATGATATACGAGGTAATCCAACATGCAAGGAGGTTTAGAGCTACCTAACTTAGTTGACCAACCTTACCTGAAGGCCTTAATAAAAGAAGTGACTAAGAAGCTAAAGAAATAACCATGTGATTGGGGATCATGCTATATGATTCCCAAGGTAAAAATGTTAACAGTAATATATTTATATATATAGTTTATACATGGTATGAATGGAAGAGTAAGCATATGTAGTAATAATAGTAATTATAAATAATAATTGAAGGATCTATGTATTATTATTTACTAAAATAATTAATTAAATATCTTAGTACCTAAAAAGAGTCAAATAGGAATTGGTCAAAGAGTTCCAAAGTTAAGATAGATAAATATTAATTTCACATAAATTAAGTAAATGATTATTTCAAGAAAACAAATGATTCTTGATCTAACTGAAATTTAACTGTCTCTTTTCCAAAATATTGTCTATAAAGACCCAAGCCAAAGAAAGGCTTGCGGATTCCATTCTATGCTATCTGATCATTTATTCTCGTCAGGGTTATTTGAGAGAATTTTTCAAAAAAGGAAAAGAAATCTGGTACAAAACCTAATATCCCAAATAGTTGAAGCCTTATCTTTAGGATATCTAGACTACTTGCATGTTAGAACCAACTCGAGGGGATCCGGATTGAAACCAGGAATGGTTCCAAGTCATGGTTGGGTGGAACATGGTAGTTCCCAAGTTATTCTGTTGACATATTTGAGGTCATAATTCTCTATGTTCTTGTTAATTCTATGTGTGTGAGTGTGTAGGGTTCTATCCATTAGAATATCTACAAATTGAAGGTATGGGGATTTTTTTACCTTCCTTACAGTTCATACATATTTGTATTAAAGTAGGGTTTAAATCTTGAATGAAAATATGTATATTATATGTTTGCTCAGATAGGTTTTCATTTTGTTTATAGAACCTCAAATCATGAATTATTTGCATCTAAACCCTAGGAAAATATAGTTTATATTCTTTTAGTGTTATTCCTTTCTTTTTATGGTCATTCATGCATATCTTAAATTAAGTCTTCTTTGTATTTGTTTAACTACTAATAGAGTTCATCTTAGACTTAAACTCGCTGGATTATTTGAGATAACTAGCTTTCTGTATATTGTTCAAACTGAATTTGTTTATAACAATAATTTCCAATTTTCTGCAGGTATGATTCCATTTGAAATTCTATATCAGAGTAAGTTTAATACTCCAATCTCATGGAAAATCCTTATTGATAGTTTAATGTTAGGACCTAATTTATTAGAAGATATGGAACTGACCGTGAAATAGGTACAACAAAACTTGAAGGATTCCCAAGACACCTAGAAAAGTTGTGTTCACTTAAAAAGAACACCTAGAGAGTTCCAGGTGGGTGATAATGTATACATAAATGTGAAGCCCAAAAAAAGGACCTTGAGATTGGGTAAGTATAAGAAATTAGCATCTAGGTATTGCAGACCATTTGAAATTCTATCTAAAGCAGGGTTGGTTGCATACCAGTTATTCCTACCACCTAATATTAAAGTACATAATGTGTTTCACATTTCTATATTGAAAACAAATGTTCATGATGTTTCTATAAAGTTAAACATTGATCCACAAAACTAGAATATCAACGATCTAGATATAATTTGCAACGAGATCGACAGTTGACAGAAGTTGTGGAAGACAGATTTGCGAAAGTTTAGTTCTAAAAAGTTGAAAGGAATCCTGCTTTCCGCAATCCGCAAGGTTAGACGTCGATCCACAAAAATAGTAGATCAACAGTCAAGATTGCATCTGCAAAGAAGATCAATGGCTAATATTGATCACGAAGGTTTCATTGTGGAATCCATAGAGAATCAGATCAATGGTTGGGACTTAAGCCGCAAGAAATCAATGATGCAGAAAGTATACAAGTCAAGTTAATGAAAATTTGGAGTTTCCGCAACCTGCAACATGCAATCTGCATTTGCAGAATGTAGGAAGTAAAAGATTAATTTAATGGAAAATTCGAGTTTCCATAACCCACAATCCACATTTGCGAAATGAAGAATGCAGAAAGTAAAAGATTAATTTAACGGAAATGTGGATTTTCCGCAAACAACAACCTGCATTTTTGGAATGTGAAATGTAAAATGCGGAAAGTAAAAGATTAATTTAACAGAAAATTGGAGTTTCCGCAACCCGCAATATGCATTTGTGGAATGTGGAATGCAGAATGCATGAAATAAAAGATTAAGTTAATGAAATTTGGAGTTTTTGCAACCTGCAAACCCGTAATCTGCATTGCGGAATGCGGAATGTGGAAATTGAAGGGTTAATTTAACGAAAATTGGAGTTTCCACAACTTGCAATCCTAATCAAGTCAATATCGACGGTCAAGGTTCCGTAAGGAATCAATAGGGCAGAACGTAAAAGATGTATTTAATGTAGTTTGGGATTTCCACAATCCGCAATCCACATTGTGGAATTCAGAATGCAGAATCAAAATTGCGGAATGCTTCTTGTGGAAGAACAATAACAAGTAGCATTTTTTGAGATGTTGTTTGGAAATCTATTTTTTGGGAAAGGGTTTCTAAGGTTAAGGAGATGATGATCATTTCATATGTCTAGGGTTATGCTTTAAACTCTCTATTTGTTTGTATTGCCTCATAACAATTAGATATTTTATTAATATGTATGAAGATATATGGTTATAGATTTTTTTTTTATTTTTGAAATTTGAGGTTTGTTATAGTTCGAATGGTTATGAAATGAACAACCAGCCATATAAATAACACATTTTTGTTTAACCTAAGTTATTGAAATTTGGTTGTTTCACTTTAGAGTCAAGCAATGTTATTGATTGAAAAACATCTAGAAAATAAGTTATCTAAGGGTGAGTGCAAGCTAATCAGGGCCACTTTTGGCACGTTAGATGCAATATAAAACTGAAAAATCAAGCATCCCTCAACTTAATTGTATTTTTTGAGATACTTACACAAAATATCTTACGTTGAGTAAATAAGATCAAATGTAGGAAATTGAATCATGTTTCCAAATATATAAGGTTTATGTATCGAAAATTTTTATAACCATGTCAAGTTTTATTTTTTCTAACAACCACTTTCTATTTGTTAGGCAAATGATAAGGTATATGTTTTTGTGGGTGCAACCTTTGAGGGCCTAAATGATGCTTTCAAGATACAAAAGTTTGCAGGCATGTATAGAACATATAGCACTAGTGCAACGCTATTTTTGAAAATAAAAGTAGTAATTTTTTTTTTTTTATAATTATCTAATTGATCATTCCTCGAAAACGGTACGTCTTCTGTGGGTGCAACCTTTGAAGGTCTTAATGAAATAATCATGAAATGTGTTTTTTATAGAATGTAGAGGTCAATGTATTCTAGTGCACAATATAATTTATTTTTAAAATGATTAAGAATTGAAAAAGTTATGGAAAAAACATTAACAACATGTTTTTTGAGTTAAGGAGTTAGGACACAATAGAAATTGAAAAAAATAGGAAAATATAATTTTTTTAGTAAAAATTACATATTTAGAATCTACATTAAAAAATGCTATTTATATTTAATATTTCATCAAAAATGGTTATTTGTAGCATACTGTAATGAGTGTGTAACAACGAATTCTTCAGAAATTGGAAGAAATGCCCAATTAGCTATGCTTTATCATATACCATAGCACAGGTTTGGTATTATTGAAGCAACCTCCAAACCATATACACGTAGGACTATTGGTTACATCTAAGCAAGTGAATTGGCATGTTTGAATTCAAATTACATCTCCCTCCCTTGTAGAATTGGAAAACAAGTGTGCGTTATAAAACAACAAAATGTGCACGTGTTGTAGAACTACAAAACACATCCGTGTTATATAACTACAAAACACATGCATGTTATGTAGAGCTAAAAATATAACACTATATGTAATATATCAAATGTATCGATAATAGTTTAGATGGAGTCTAGAACGGTCAAGGGCCTAGGAGGATGCTGGAAGTTCAAGCAGGGATGGTTAATAGTTGAGAGGGGGTGGGGAAGGGTTAAGGTCCTAGGAGGATGTTATGAATTCAAGTGGAGAAAGATGAATCGAATGGGAACATTATGGGTTACAAGGGTGAATGGGAGTGGGGATTCATAGAATTATTAGGAGGAGAAGATGTGTTCAAGATGTATAGAGTTAGAATCAGTACATGAGACTTGAGTGACGAAGAAAGAAAAGGTGGAGGTGAGGAAGTGGGTGATGGTTTGATGAGAGAGAGGATTGGTGAATGGAAAGGTGGATATGGAGTATTAGAGGAGGAATAGGATTTGTTGGAGGAGAGAGGTGAAGGATGGGGAAATTGAAGAGATGGGAATGAGATGTGATAAAATGGAGAATTGGGGTCATAATGAGGTAGGGGGTTGAGGAGAAGGGATGAGTTGAAAACATAGAATAAGAGAGAGAGAGAGAGAGAATGATGTGGAGAGAGTGTGAGAGAGAATAAGATAGAGAGGGGGAAGGGGTGGTGAGGGATAGATGGAGATAGAGTGAAGGAAAGAGATATTGAGGGAGCGATAGAAGGTGTATGTGTGTGAGGGGTGATCGGGGGATAGACACAAGGCGAGAAAGGGGCAGGTTCATAGATGTAGAGAGAGAGAGGGAGGGAGGGAGGTTGTGAAAGAGAGAAACATGGAGAGGGAGGGTAAAAATAGATTGGGAGGGAGGGATACAAGTTGAGAGAGAGAGAGAGAGGGATAATGGCATATAGCGATGGTAATTAATGGAGAATGGAGGGAGATATTGATATAGGGAGGTAAATATAAGGTGGAGAGAGAGATAGAGATAGAGGGATTTTATGAGAGAAGGGGGGGAACACACACACACACACATAGAGAGAGAGAGAGAGAGATTGTGTGGGAGAGAGATCGGGGAAGGTGTCAGAAACAATGAGAGAGGGGAGAGGCGGGAGCAATAGAGAGAGTGATGTAGGGAGAGATAGTGAGAGAGGGATGCACACACACACACACACACACACACACACACATATATATAGAGAGAGAGGGAGGTTGTGAGGGAGAGGATGGGGAAAGCCACACACACATACACATAGAGATAGTGAGAGATGGAAATACAAAGGCAGGGAGGGCCAGTGAGTAAGGCATAGAGGGATAGTGAGTACGAAACATGTGTATCCATAGATGCCAAAAATATTATTTAGGTACCAAGTCTTGGATTTCCTCCCCTTACTATGTTGAGGCATTAATACCCATATCTAATACTCAAAACCTTTTAAAGGCATGTGCATATTTTCTTTCAGACCAAGCATACCTTGAGTAGGTCATCTGAGGTGCTTCAAGGTATTGTTAATTAACATGGGTGCCTCAAATATTCCATTATGGCCTAAGGAACGAGCATATTCCCTCAATCATGTCTCAGAGGTCCCATACCTGCTTCTCAAAATCACATAATTTTACTGACATCCATATTCATAGTCCAAATATATCTATGAGATTCCATATGTGATTTTTTAAGGAATCCTTCCTATCCCTATATGCCTAGAAGATTTAGTTAGGTCATAAATCCATCGTTTCTTTCTCTAACCATGTCCATGGCCTTGATATGCATACCTAGTGCTCAACAAATGATGATGGCATGCATATCCTGATTAAGATTCAAATGATTCACTTTCAATGTCGTGTGGTGGCTGGATGCATCAATTTTGGCCCTAAATGGTTAACAACTTCCTTTAAGGCCTAAGGACCAAGTTTTTCCCCCAACCTATGTGAAGGGGCCTAATATCTGTACTTAGTGAGGATAATGTTATAATGGAACTAGTATCCCCATTTCAAGGTAAATGAAACCATGGAAGGATCTATTGATGTTGTTCAACACATCATTCTTTGCTCTAGACCGATAGAAGCATCTTGTAGGGGATAAGTCCTACGTTTCCTCCCTTATTATGTCCAGGTTCCCAAGACACATACATAGTACTTAGAATTCCCTAATGGTTCCCATATCCCCATCCAAAACAAAACTATCAACATCAGAGGTCATCTATGGTGATTCAAGGTGTCGTTCATGGAACTTGAGACCTAAAAGCTGGTTTACATCCTAAAATTAAAGCTTCATGTACCAAAAATTATTAAGAGGTCTTATCCCCCATATCTAATGCTAAAAAAATCCTAATCATGGCCATATCCCAACTTAAAGGTTGAGGATACCCTTAAGAGATCAAATGTGTTTGTTCCAACTGTTGTTCTTTGCCCTATATGTCTATATGATTCCTTTAGGACCTAAGGACTAGGTTTCCTCCCTCAACCATGTCTATGGATATGTTTGTATTGCTAAGCGAATTCTAATGCACTGCATATTCTCTCTTAGATGAAAAACATCACATATGGAGGTCCTATGTGCAGGTTTGATGCCTTGTTCTTGGATCTCAATCCTTAAAAGCTACCTTTGGGAAATAATTCTTAAGTTTCATCCCTCAAGCATGGTCAATGGACTATGACCCATACTTAGTTCTTAAAACCTCTTAATGGTGTCCATATTACGACACAAAGAAAAAATATGCTCTTGGGAGGTTAGGCATGGTTTTTTGAGATGTTGTTCTTGATGATGCTAAATATTAATTTAGTTTCTAAGTCTTGATCATGCAAAATATTGCTTTTATTCATTTCCTTAGCCATGCACTAAAACCATTTTTTGTGGTTCCCCATAATGCATGCATGTTTTGCTTCTCTAAAACATGTGCGTGTTTTGCTTCTCCAAAACACATGCCCATTTTTCTTCTCCATAATGCGTATACATTTTGTAACTATAAATCGTGTGTGCGTTTTGCAACTATAGCACAAGTGCGCATTTTTCCTAGCCTAAAGTGTGTGTCATATGACATGTCAGACTCGATATTAACCAAACTAAGCATTACATAACATGAGCGCGTTGTGCTTTTATGTATCATGATCGTATTTCCAAAAAGTAGGATTGCTTCTAAAAGACCCCTCAACTTCTTGCACACACCCCTAAATTGTTTTACAGTTTTACCATTAGTTTTACAGTTTTACCTCATCTATTATAATTCTAATTAATTAATTAAATACAACCACCCCAATGTTAATCATCAAACATTAACGTGTGGACATGAATTTAAATATTACCGTATTTTATGTCGTTATGCTAAGATATCGTGCATGACAAACATCTCTCATTATACAGATTAGGGTTAGGTTAAGGTGTCGATTTTACAATATCTTTTTAAAATCTAATTCAAAAGTTTGAAATTCTAAGATTTTGAAGGTGAAAAAAATATTAGAAGCCTAAAAAACAAACTTCTTAGTATATTTATATGTATAAAAGAGGGAAAAAAATCAAAATTTTGAAGAAAAAAAATGTTTGAAGATATCATGCATCTCTCATAAATTGTTAAAGACATTTTTTACTAATACCGTTAGATCAAATATAAAAAGGAGTTTGTATTTCTATATATTTGATCCCTTTAAATTTTGGTGGATTTTCTTCTAAAATAGATCTATGTTAGTATATTTTGTTTAGCTACGTTAATTTATCATAGTAATGATTTAGAAAGATCTTGGAAAATTACAAAAATTAAAATCCAAACCAAACTTGTTGATAGTAAAAATCATGCTTTATGGAAATCATTATTAATATGTTTTATAATATCAAAAGTCATGCCTTATACAACTATTTTCCACAAGTTTATGGAAAAAGTAATTTGAAAGAGTAAATGTACGGAAAGTGGGTACTAGTATCAAATATGTCTATAAGTTTCCCCCAAATTTGCAATGTTGGGTAGGCCAATAATCTATTAAAAAAATATAAAAAATATATTAAAAAAAAAGAATAATTTTAAAAATATGAGAAGAGAAGAAACATCGAAAAGAAAAGAAACATTAACACAAACCAACTAGATGACTTAACTTGTCCCTTGTATTATGGTTGTAACTAGAACCTTAAGATGGAAATCGCAATAAAATCAAGATTCCTATCCACTTTATTGATTATATAGTATGTAGACTCTTTCTAAAGTGGGGGATTTTACAAGTTATAGCCCCTACACTTGTTGCTAAATGTATAGAGTAAGTTTAAGTATAAATAGAGTAAGTTTGTATTTTAATTTTTAAAAAATAAAAATCAAGATAATTTGTATATAAATGCAACACATGAATTTAGTTTAAAAGTAATATTTTGTATTCATAAAGTATTTTTTTATTTGATAAAAATTATTTTCTTTTATTTAATATATAAAAAGTTAAAATAGATTTATATTTATTATTGATTAGGGATAATACCAACTCTAGCACCATTAGTAGACAAATATCAATGCACGAACTTGAGAAGATAGCACTAGAAAGACTTTTATTGCAACTTATTTTTCTAGAGAAATATGAAATATGAATGTTGTTAACAACAATGATCATGAATGTGTGGAGGTTCTCAATGGAGAAAAAGTACAAAAGACTCTCAAGTTCCGATTTTAAAGGTTAAAAGTTCCTAACAATATGAAAAAGTTTAGTTACATTGAGAAAGTCCCCTACAAATTTCCAAATTTGGTGGAACATTGAGAACCAATTTCCTAAATGTCTACTACATAAAAATACAACTAGTTATATGTAATATCTCCAACAATAAATACAATGGAATATAACAAAACATTGATTTGTGAAATTCAATGTGACAAACCATTTGGATTATAGTCCCACATCTTTGTAGTTCCACATATTTATGTTAATTTAAGAGATATCAATACACATGGAGCGAGCGAGTTCCTCCTCCCAATTCTGTACCTTGCATCTTCAACTATTCGTGAATTAATCCATTTCTAAATGCTGCTCATAAAATAAAATAAAACATTGCAATGCTAGCAAAGCAATGACGGATGCAAAAGTATATTTATGATTTTGTGGAACACAATATGACAAACCATTTGTACCCTTGTTTATAGTCGGCATTTAATGTTAATTTAAGAGATACGAATGCACATGATAACAACTACCGAGCAACGTAGACTACACCATCTGTTAATTCTCTGTTAAGATACAGTTCACTGCTTGCGAAAGCCATGACAAAGACAACTAATTTCTTTTGCCAAAATAATCCATTTTTCAAACGTTGTTCAGGTCGTTACAGCCATGGCGCCCATACCAACCAAATTAAACAATTAGGGAGAATATTAAAATACAGTTCAGTGCTTGCGATAGCCATCACGAATAATCCATTTCCAAACTCAGTTACGGGCATGGCGCCGGTACCCTTGTGTATAGTCGACATTTCATTTTAATTTAAGAGATACGAATGCACATGATAACATTAAAGAATTGTGCACTACAGATAATATTAAGATACAGTTCACTGCTTGCGAAAGCCATGACAAATACAACTAATTTGTTTTGCCAAAATAATCCATTTTTCAAAAGTTGTTCTGGTCGTTAAAGCCATGGCGCGCATACCAAGCAAATTAAACAATTAGGGAGGATATTAAGATACAGTTCACTGCTTGCGATTGCAATGACGAATACAACTTTAATTTGTTTTGCGAGAGTAATGCATTTCCAAACTCTGTTCAGGTGGTTACACCCATGGCGCACATACCAAGCAGATTAAACAATTATGTGTAGGGAGATTGTTAAAACACATGAGCTACTGCTGATGGCCATGGCGCATCATGATCATGGCAATGTTGGTTAGAATAATTAATTATCTAGAGATGCTTAAAGGCGTCTCATAATGTGCCATTATTATTAGAGGAAATTTGGGGTCTAAAATGGGCCTTATAAGAAAACGAGCCAACAATAAATTTTGTGAGTTGAAATTCAAAAAATGAATAGAATTTCAATAAAATGAGTCAACCATAATGGTTGAATTGACATATTTGTCATAAAAGAAAACTACTTTTTTTGTTCGTATTTTCGACATATCTTCTTGTATTTTTACTCAAATTTCAAGCGGGAGAGCTCGTTGGATGTGGAATTTAATTCCACGTCCAACGAGTACCGACAATGCATACTTTTGATGGACTTTGCTACCCCAAAATAAGAAATACCTGGAAAAAAAATGTGATGATAACATCATCATCACGTTTTTTAGGTATTTCTTGTTTTTGGGGTAGTGGGATCCGTCAAAAGTATGCAGTGTCGGTACTCGTTGGATGCGTAATTAAATTACGCATCCAATGAGCTCTCTCACTCAGAATTTGAGTAAAAACACAGGAAGATATGTCAAAATACGAACAAAAAAAATAGTTTTTTTCATTCCTCCAAAATTAATAATTATTATTTTATTATTTTCCTTAGGAGACCCATTTTAGACCTCAAATTTTCTCTAATGCTTTACGATATCTAGACTACTTGCATGTTAGAACCAACTCGGGGGGGGGGTCCGGATTGAAACAAGGAATGGTTCCAGGTCATCGTTGAGTAAAACATGGTTGTTCCCAAGTTATTATGTTGATATATTTGAGGTCATAATTGTCTATGTTCTTGTTAATTATGTGTGTGTGAGTGTACAGAGTTCTATCTATTAGAATAACTACAAATTGAAGGTATGGGTTTTTTTTTACCTTCCTTACAATTCATACATATTTCGATTAAAGTAGGGTTTAAATCTTGAATGAAAATATGTATATTATATGTTTTCTCAGATAGGTTTTCATTTTGTTTATAGAACCTCAAAGCATGAATTATTTGCATCTAAACCCTAGGAAAATATAGTTTATATTATTTTAGTGTTATTCCTTTTTTTTTATGATCATTCATGCATATCTTAAATTAAGTCTTCTTTGTATTTGTTTAACTACTAACAGAGTTCATCTTAGATTTAAACTCTTTGGACTATTTCAGATAACTAACTTTCTGTATATTGTTCAAACTTAGAAGAATTTGTTTATAACAATAATTTTCAAGTTTCTGCAGGTATGATTCCATTTGAAATTCTATATCGGAGTAAGTTTAATACTCCAATCTCATGGAGAATCCTTATTGATAGTTTAATGTTAGGAGCTGATTTATTAGAAGATATGGAACTGACCGTGAAATAGGTACAACAAAACTTGAAGGATTCCCAAGACACGTAGAAAAGTTGCTTTCACTTAAAAAGAACTCCTAGAGAGTTCCAGGTAGGTGATAATATATACATAAATGTGAAGCCCAAGAAAAGGATCTTGAGATTGGGTAAGTATAAGAAATTGGCACCCAGGTATTGCAGACCATTTGAAATTCTATTTAAAGTTGGGTTGGTTGCATACTAGTTATTCCTACAACTGAATATTAAACTACATAATGTGTTTCACGCTTCTATATTGAAAACATATGTTCATGATGTTTCCATAAAGTTAAACGTTGATCCACAAAACTAGAATATCAACGGTCTAGATATAACTCGGAATGAGATCGATGGTTGACAAAAGGGGGAAGACAGATTTCCGAAAGTTTAGTTCCAAAAAGTTGAAAGGAAACCCGCTTTCCACAATCCGCAAGGTTAGATGTTGATCCACATAAATAGTAGATCAACAGTCAAGATTGCATCTGCAAAGAAAATCAATGGCTGATATTGATCACGAAGGTTTCAATGTGGAATCCACAAAGAATCAGATCAATGGTTGGGACTTAAGCCACAAGAAATCAACGATGCAGAAAGTATACAAGTCAAGTTAATGAAAATTTGGAGTTTCCGCAACCTACAACGTGCAATCTGCATTTGCAGAATGTAAGAAGTAAAAGATTAATTTAATGGAAAATTTGAGTTTCCACAACCCGCAATCCACATTTGTGGAATGCGGAATGTGGAAAGTAAAAGATTAATTTAACATAAATGTGGATTTTCCGCAAACCGCAACCTGCATTTTCGGAATGCGAAATGCAAAATGCAGAAAGTAAAAGATTAATTTAACATAAAATTGGAGTTTTCGCAACCCGTAATCTACATTTGTGGAATGTGGAATGCAAAATGCGTGAAGTAAAAGATTAAGTTAATGAAAGTTGGAGTTTTTGCAACCCGCAAACCTGTAATCTGCATTGCAGAATGCAAAATGTGGAAATTCAAGGATTAATTTAACGAAAACGGGAGTTTCCACAACCCGCAATCCTCATCAAGTCAATATCGACGGTCAGGGTTCCACAAGGAATCAACAGGGTGGAAGGTAAAAGATGTATTTAATGTAGTTTGAGATTTCCACAGTTCGCAATCCACATTGCGGAATTCAGAATGCGGAATCGAAACTGCGGAATGCTTCTTGTGGAAGAATAATAACAAGTATCCTTTTTTGAGATTTTGTTTGGAAATCTTTTTTTTGCGAAAGGGTTTCTAAGGTTAAGGAGATGATGATCATTTCATATGTCGAGGGTTATGCTTTAAACTCTCTATTTATTTGCAATGCCTCATAACAATTAGATATTTTATTAATATGTATGAAGATATATGGTTATAGATTTTTTTTATTTTTGATATTTGAGGTTTGTTACAGTTCGAATGGTTATGAAATGAATAACCAACCATCTAAATTACACATTTTTTGTTTAACCTAAGTTATTGAAATTTGGTTGTTTCACTTCAGAATCAAGCAACGTTATTGATTGAAAGACATTTAGAAAATAAGTTATCTAAGGGTGAGTGCAAGCTAATGAGGATCACTTTTGGCACGTTAGATGCAATAGAAAACTGAAAAATTCGCCATCCCTCAACTTAATTGTATTTTTTGAGATACTTACACAAAATATCTTACTTTGAGTAAATAAGATCAAATGCAGGAAATCAAATCATGTTTCCAAATATATAAGGTTTATGTATCGAAAATTTTTATAACCATGTTAAGTTTCATTTTTTCTAACAATCACTTTCTATTTGTTAGGAAAATGATAAGGTATATGTTTTTGTGGGTGCAACCTTTGAGGGCCTAAATGATGTTTTCGGGATACAAAGTTTGCAGGCATGTATAAAACATATAGCACTAGTGCAGTACTATTTTCGAAAATAAAAGTAGTAATTTTTAATTTTTCTTGATAATTATCCAAGTGATCATTCCTCGAAAATCATACGTCTTCTGTGGGTGCAACCTTTGAAGGACTTAATGAAATAATCATGAAATGAGTTTTTTATAGAATGTAGAGGTCAGTGTATTCTAGTGCACAATATAATTTATTTTTAAAACGATTAAGAATTGAAAAAGTTATGGGCAAAACACTAACAACATGTTTTTTGAGTTAAGGAGTTAGGACACAATAGAAATTGAGAAAAATAGGAAAATATAATATTTTTTAGTGAAAATTATATATTTAGAAGCTGCATTAAAAAATGCTATTTATGTTTAAGATTTCATAAAAAATGGTTGTGTGTAGCATACTGTAACGAGTGTGTAAACAACGAATTCTTCATAAATTAGAAGAAATGCCCAATTAGATATGGTTTATCACATACCATAGCATAGGTTTCGTATTACCGAAGCAACCTTCAAACCATATACACGTAGCACTATTGGTTACATCCAAGCAAGTGAATTGGCATGTTTAAATTCAAATTACATCTCCCTCCCTTATAGAATTGGAAAATAAGTGTGCGTTATAAAACTACAAAATGTGCGCATGTTATAGAACTACAAAACACATCTACGTTATATAACTACAAAATGCACGCGCGTTAGGTAGAGCTAAAAATATAACACTATATGTAATATATCAAACGTATCGATAATAAATTAGAGGGAGTGTAGAAGGGTCAAGGGCCTATGAGGATGCTGAAAGTTCAGGTGGGGATGGTTAATAGTTGAGAGGGAGTGGGGAAGGGTTAAGGGCCTAGCTAGATGTTGGAAGTTCAAGTGGGGATAGTTAATAGTTGAGAGGGGGTGGGAAAAGGTTAAGGTCCTAGGACGATGTTGTAAATTCAAGTGGAGAAAGCTGAATGGAATGGGAACATTATGGGTTACAAGGGTGAACGGGAGTGAGGATTCATAGAATTATTAGGAGAAGAAGAGGTGTTCAAGACGTATAGAGTTAGAAGCAGTACACGATAATTGAGTGACGAAGAAGGATAAGGTGGAGGTGAGGAAGTGGGTGATGTCTCGATGAGAGAGAGGATTAGTGAATGGAAAGATGGATATGGATTATTAGAGGAGGAATAAGATTTGTTGGAGAAGAGAGGTGAAGGAGGGGGAGATTGAAGAGATGGGAATGAGATGTGATAAAATGGAGAATAGGGGTCATAATGAGGTAGGGGGTTGAGGAGAAGGGATAAGTTGAAAACATAGAATAAGAGTAAGAGAGAGAGAGAGAGAGAGAGAGAGAGAGAGAATGATGTGGAGAGAGTGTGAGAGAGAATAATATAGAGAGGGGGAAGGGGTGGTGAGGGATGGATGGAGATAGAGTGAATGAAAGAGATATTGAGGGAGCAATAGAAGGTGTATGTGTGTGAGGGGTGACATGGGGATAGACACAATGAGAGGAAGGGGCATGTTCACACATGTACAGAGAGAGAGAGGGAGGTTGTGAAAGAGAGAAACATGGAGAGGGAGGGATAAAAGTTGAGAGAGAGAGAGAGAGGGAGGTTGTGAGGGAGAGAAGGGGGAAAGCCACACACACATACACATAGAGATAGTGAGAGATGGAAATAAAAAGGTACGGAGGGCCAGTGAGTAAGGCATAGAGGGACAGTGAGTATGAAACATGTGTATCCATAGATGCCAAAAATATTATTTAGGTACCAAGTCTTGGATTTCCTCCCTTTACCATGTTGAGTACTTAATACCCATATCTAATACTCAAAACCTTTTAATGGCATGTGCATATTTTCTTGCAGACCAAGCATACCTTGAGTAGGTCATCTGAGGTGCTTCAAGGAATTTTTCATTAACATGGGTGCCTCAAATATTCCATTATGGCCTAAGGATGAGCATATTCCCTCAATCATGTCTCAGAGGTCCCTTACCCGCTTCTCAAAATCACATAATTTTACTAACATCCATATTCATAGTCCAAATATATCTATGAGATTTCATATGTGATTTTTTAAGGAATCCTTCCTATCGCTAGATGCCTAGAATATTTATTTAGGGCATAAGTCCATAGCTTCTTTCTCTAACCATGTCCATGGCCTTGAGATGCATACCTAGTGCTCAACAAATGATGATGGCATGCATATCCTGATTAATATTCAAATGATTCACTTTCAATGTCATGTGTGGTGGCTCGATGCATCAATTTTGTCCCTGAATGGTTAACAACTTCCTTTAAGGCCTAAGCACTAAGATTTTCCACCAACCTATGTGAAGGGGCCTAATATATGTACTCAGTGAGGAAAATGTTATAATGGAACTAGTATCCCCATTTGAAGGTAAATGAAACCATGGAAGGATCTATTGATGTTGTTCAACACATCATTCTTTGCTCTAGACCGATAGAAGCATCTTCCAAGGGATAAGTCCTAGGTTTCCTCCGTTATTATGTCCATGTTCCCAAGACACATACATAGTACTTAGAATTCCCTAATGGTTCCCATATCCCCATTCAAAACAAAACTATCAACATCAGAGGTCATATATGGTTATGCAAGGTGTCGTTCATGGACCTAAAAGCTGGTTTACATCCTAAAATTAAAGCTTTATGTACCAAAAATGATTAACAGGTCTTATCCCCCATATCTAATGCTAAAAAAATCCTAATCATGGCCATATCCCAACTTAAAGGTTGAGGATACCCTTAAGAGATCAAATGTGTTTCTTCGAGCTGTTTTTCTTTGCGTTGTATATCTATATGATTCCTTCAGGACCTAAGGACTAAGTTTGCTCCCTCAACCATGTCTACGGATATGTTTGTAGTGCTAAGCGAATTCTAATGCACTGCATATTCTCTTTTAGATGAAAAACATCACATACAGAGGTCCTATGTGTAGGTTCGATTCCTTGTTCTTGGATCTCAATCCTTAAAAGCTACCTTCGGGAAATAATTCTTGAGTTTCCTCCCTCAAGCATGGTCAATGGACTATGACCCATACTTAGTTCTTAAAACCTCCTAATGGTGTCCATATTACAACAAAAAGAAAAAATATGCTCTTGGGTGGTTAGGCATGGTTGTTTGAGATGTTGTTCTTGATGATGCTAAAATATTAATTCAGTTCCTCAGTCTTGATCATGCAAAATATTGTTTTTATTCATTTCCTTAGTGACGCACTAAAACTATTTTTTGTGGTTGCCTATAATGCGTGGATGTTTTGCTTCTCTAAAACACGTGCGTGTTTTGCTTCTCCAAAACACATGCGCATTTTGCTTCTCCATAATGCGTAAACATTTTGTAACTATAAAACATGTGCGCGTTTTGCAACTATAAAACAAGTGCATGTTTTTCCTAACCTAAAGTGCGTGTCATATGACATGTCAGGCTTGATATTAACCAAACCAAGCATTACATAACATGAGCGTGTTGTGTTTTTATGTATCATGATCATAATTCCAAAAAGTAGGATTGCATCTAAAAGACCCCTCAACTTCTTGCACACACCCCTAAATTGTTTTACAGTTTTACCTCATCTATTATAATTCTAATTAATTAATTAAATACAACCATCCCAATGTTAATCATCAAACATTGACATGTGGACATGAATTTAAATCTTGCAATATTTTATGTCGTTATGCTAAGATATCGTGCATGACAAACATCTTTCATTATACAGATTAGGGTTAGGTTAAGGTGTCGATTTTACAATATCCTTTTAAAATCTAATTCAAAAGTTTAAAATTCTAAGATTTTGAAGGTGAAAAAAATATTAGAAGCCTAAAAAAACAAACTTCTTAGTATATTTATATGTATGAAAGAGGAAAAAAGATGAAAATTTTGAAGAAAAAAAAATGTTTGAAGATATTATGCATCTCTCATTAATTGTTAAAGACATTTTTTACTAATAAATATTTTTCAAGCATCTCGTTAGATCAAATATAAAAAGGAGTTTGTATTTCTAGATATTTGATCCCTTTAAATTTTGGTGGATTTTCTTCTAAAATAGATCTATGTTAGTGTATTTTGTTTAGCTACGTTAATTTATCATAGTAATGATTTAGAAAGGTCTTGGAAAATCACAAAAATTAAAATCCAAACCAAACTTGTTGACCATAAAAATCATGCTTTATGGAAATCATTATTAATATGTTTTATAATATCAAAAGTTATGCCTTGTACAACTATTTTCCACAAGTTTATCGAAAAAGTAATTTGAAAGAGTAAATGTATGGAAACTGGGTACTAGTATCAAATATGTCTATAAGTTTCCCCCAAATTTGGAATGTTGGGTAGGCCAATAATTGATTAAAAAATATAAAAAAATATTAAAAAAAAGAATAATTTTAAAAACATGAGAAGAGAAGAAACATAGAAAAGAAAAGAAACATTAACAGAAACCAACTAGATGACTTAACCTGTCCCTTGTATTATGGTTGTAACTAGAACCTTAAGATGGAAATGGCAATAAAATCAATATTCCTATCCACTTTATTGATTATATAGTATGTAGACTCTTTCTAAAGTGGGGGAGTTTACAAGTTATAGCCCCTACACTTGTCGCTATATGTATAGAGTAAGTTTAAGTATGTATAGAGTAAGTTTTCAGTTTTGTATTTTAATTTTAAAAAAATAAAAATCAAGATAATTTGTATATAAATGCAATACATGAATTTAGTTTAAAAGTAATATTTGAAACCATTTCCAATTTGATAAAAGTATATGTTTTATTCATAAAGTATATTTTTTACTTGATAAAATTTATTTTCTTTTATTTAATAGATAAAAAGGTTAAAATAGATTTATATTTATTATTGATTAGCCATAATACCAACTCTAGCACCATTAGTAGACAAAGATCAATGTACGAACTTGAGAAGATAGCACTAGAAAGACTTTTATTGCAACTTATTTTTCTAGAGAAATATGAAATATGAATGTTGTTAACAACCGTGATCATGAATGTGTGGAGGTTCTCAATGGAGAAAAAGTACAAAAGAGTCTCAAGTTCCGATTTTAGATGTTAAAAGTTCTGAACAATATGAAGTTTAGTTACATTGAGAAAGTCCCCTACAAATTTCAAAATTTGGTGGAACATTGAGAACCAGTTTCCTAAATGTCTACTACATAAAAATACAACTACAACTAGTTATATGTAATATCTCCAACAATAAATACAATGGAATATAACAAAACATTGATTTGTGAAATGCAATGTGACAAACCATTTGTATTATAGTCCCACATCTTTGTAGCTCCACATATTTATGTTAATTTAAGAGATATCAACACACATCGAGCGAGCGAGTTCCTCCTCCCAATTCTCTACCTTGCATCTTCAACAATTCGTGAAATAATCCATTTCTAAATGCTGCTCATAAAATTAAAAAAACAATGCAATTCAAGCAAAGCAATGACAGATGCAAAAGTATATTTATGATTTTGTGGAACACAATATGACAAACCATTTGTACCCTTGTTTATAGTCGGCATTTAATGTTAATTTAAGAGATACGAATGCACATGATAACAACTACCGAGCAACGTAGACTACACCATCTGTTAATTCTCTGTTAAGATACAGTTCACTGCTTGCGAAAGCCATGACAAAGACAACTAATTTCTTTTGCCAAAATAATCCATTTTTCAAACGTTGTTCAGGTCGTTACAGCCATGGCGCCCATACCAACCAAATTAAACAATTAGGGAGAATATTAAAATACAGTTCAGTGCTTGCGATAGCCATCACGAATAATCCATTTCCAAACTCCGTTACGATAATTTTAATTTAAGAGATACGAATGCACATGATAATATTAAAGAATTGTGCACTACGGATAATATTAAGATACAGTTCACTGCTTGCGAAAGCCATGACGATTACAACTAATTTCTTTTGCCAAAATAATCCATTTTCCAAACGTTGTTCTGGTCGTTACAGCCATGGCGCGCATACCAAGCAAATTAAACAGTTACGGAGGATATTAAGATACAGTTCACTGCTTGCGATTGCAATGACCAATACAACTTTAATTTGTTTTGTGAGAATAATGCATTTCCAAACTCTGTGCAGGTGGTTACACCCATGGCGCACATACCATACAGATTAAACAATTATGTGTAAGGAGATTATTAAAACACATGAGCTACTGATGGCCATGGCGCATCATGATCATGGCAATGTTGGTTAGAATAATTAATTATCTAGAGATGCTTAAAGGCGTCTCATAATGTGTCATTATTATTAGAGGAAATTTGGGGTCTAAAATGGGTCTTATAAGAAAACCAGCCAACAATAAATTTTGTGAGTTGAAATTCAAAAAACGAATAGAATTTCAATAAAATGAGTCAACCATAATGGTTAAATTGACATATTTGTCATAAAAGAAAACTACTTTTTTGTTCGTATTTTCGACATATCTTCTTGTATTTTTACTCAAATTTCAAGCGGGAGAGCTCGTTAGATGTGGAATTTAATTCCGCATCCAACGAGTACCGACAATGCATACTTTTGATGGACTTCGCTACCGCAAAATAAGAAATATCTGAAAAAAAATGTGATGATGACATCATCATCACGTTTTTTTTAGGTATTTCTTGTTTTTGGGGTAGGGGGGTCCGTCAAAAGTATGCAGTGTTGGTACTCGTTGGATGTGTAATTAAATTCCGCATCCAACGAGCTCTCTCACTCAGAATTTGAATAAAAACACAAGAAGATATGTCAAAAATACGAAGAAAAAAAGTAGTTTTTTTCATTCCTCCAAAATTAATAACTATTATTTTATTATTTTCCTTAGGAGGCCCATTTTAGACCTCAAATTTTCTCTAATGCTTTAGGATATCTAGACTACTTGCATGTTAGAACCAACTCGAGGGGATCCGGATTGAAACCAGTAATGGTTCCAGGTCATTGTTGAGTGGAACATGGTAGTTCCCAAGTTATTCTCTTCATATATTTGAGGTCATAATTGTCTATGTTATTGTTAATTATGTGTGTGTGAGTGTGCAGAGTTCTATCCATTAAAATAGCTACAAATTGAAGGTGTGGGGTTTTTTTTACCTTCCTTACAGTTCATACATATTTCTATTAAAGTAGGGTTTAAATCTTGAATGAAAATATGTATATTATATGTTTTCTCATATAGGTTTTCATTTTGTTTAGAACCTCAAAGCATGAATTATTTGCATCTAAACCCTAGGAAAATATAGTTTATATTCTTTCAGTGTTATTCATTTCTTTTTATGATCATTCATGCATATCTTAAATTAAGTCTTCTTTGTATTTGTTTAACTACTAACAGAGTTCATTTTAGACTTAAACTCTCTGGATTATTTGAGATAACTAGCTTTCTGTATATTGTTCAAACTTAGAAGAATTTGTTTATAACAATAATTTCCAAGTTTCTGCAGGTATGATTCCATTTGAAATTCTATATGGGAGTAAGTTTAATACTACAATCTCATGGAGAAGCCTTATTGATAGTTTAATGTTAGGACCTGATTTATTAGAATATATGGAACTAACCGTGAAATAGGTACAACAAAACTTGAAGGATTCCCAAGACACGTAGAAAAGTTGCGTTGACTTAAAAAGAACTCCTAGAGAGTTTCAGGTGGGTGATAATATATACATAAATGTGAAGCCCAAGAAAAGGACCTTGAGATTGGGTAAGTATAAGAAATTGGCACCCAGGTATTGCAAACCATTTGAAATTCTATTTAAAGTAGGGTTGGTTGCATACCAGTTATTCCTACCACCGAATATTAAAGTACATAATGTGTTTCACGTTTCTATATTGAAAACATATGTTCATGATATTTCCGTAAAGTTAAACGTTGATCCACAAAACTAGAATATCAACGGTCTAGATATAATTCGCAATGAGATCGACGGTTCACAAAAGTTGTGGAAGACAGATTTCCGAAAGTTTAGTTCCAAAAAGTTGAAGGGAAACCTGTTTTCCGCAATCCGCAAGGTTAGAGTTGATCCACAAAAATAGTAGATCAACAGTCAAGATTGCATCCGTAAAGAAAATCAATGGTTGATATTGATCACGAAGGTTTCATTGTGGAATCCACAAAGAATCAGATCAATGGTTGGGACTTAAGCCACAAGAAATCAATGATGTAGAAAGTATACAAGTCAAGTTAATGAAAATTTGTATTTTCCACAACCTGCAACATGCAATCTGCATTTGCAGAATGCAGGAAGTAAAAGATTAATTTAATGGAAAATTTGAGTTTCCGCAACCCGCAATCCGCATTAGCAGAATGCGGAATGTGGAAAGTAAAAGATTAATTTAACATAAATGTGGATTTTCCGCAAACCACAACTTGCATTTTTGAAATGTGAAATGCAAAATGCGAAAAGTAAAAGATTAATTTAACAGAAAATTGGAGTTTCCGCAACCCGTAATCTGCATTTGTGGAATGTGCAATGCAGAATGCGTGAAGTAAAAGATTAAGTTAATGAAAGTTGGAGTTTTTGCAACCTGCAAACCTGTAATCTGCATTGCGGAATGCAAAATGTGGAAATTCAAGGATTAATTTAACGAAAACTGGAGTTTCCACAACCCGTAATCCTCATCAAGTCAATATCGACGGTCAGGGTTCCATAAGGAATCAACAGGGCAGAAGGTAAAAGATGTATTTAATGTAGTTTGAGATTTCCACAATTCGCAATCCACATTGCGGAATCGAAACTGCAGAATGCTTCTTGCGGAAGAACAATAACAAGTAGCATTTTTTGAGATTTTGTTTGGAAATCTATTTTTTGGGAAAGGGTTTCTAAGGTTAAGGAGATGATGATCATTTCATATGTCTAGGGTTATGCTTTAAACTCTCTATTTGTTTGTAATGCCTCATAACAATTAGATATTTTATTAATATGTATGAAGATATATGGTTATAGATTTTTTTTATTTTTGAAATTTGAGGTTTGTTACAGTTCAAATGGTTATGAAATGAATAACCAACCATATAAATTACACATTTTTTTTTTAACCTAAGTTATTGAAATTTGGTTGTTTCACTTCAGAGTCAAGCAACGTTATTGATTGAAAGACATTTAGAAAATAAGTTATCTAAGGGTGAGTGCAAGCTAATGAGGGTCACTTTTGGCACGTTAGATGCAATAAAAAACTGAAAAATCAGCCATCCCTCAACTTAATTGTATTTTTTGAGATACTTACACAAAATATCTTACTTTGAGTAAATAAGATCAAATGTAGGAAATTAAATCATGTTTCCAAATATATAAGTTTTATGTATCGAAAATTTTTATAACCTTGTCAAGTTTCATTTTTTCTAACAATCACTTCCTATTTGTTAGGCAAATGATAAGGTATATGTTTTTGTGGGTGCAACCTTTGAGGGCCTAAATGATGCTTTCGGGATACAAAAGTTTTCAGGCATGTATAAAACATATAGCACTAGTGCAGTGCTATTTTCGAAAATAAAAGTAGTAATTTTTAATTTTTCTTTATAATTATCTAAGTGATCATTCCTCGAAAATCGTACGTCTTCTGTGGGTGTAACCTTTAAAGGTCTTAATGAAATAATCATGAAATGAGTTTTTTATAGAATGTAGAGGTCAGTGTATTCTAGTGCACAATATAATTTATTTTTAAAACGATTAAGAATTGAAAAAGTTACGGAAAAAACACTAACAACATGTTTTTTGAGTTAAGGAGTTAGGACACAATAGAAATTGAAAAAAATAGGAAAATATAATATTTTTTAGTAAAAATTATATATTTAGAAGCTGCATTAAAAAATGTTATTTATGTTTAATATTTCATCAAAAATGGTTGTGTGTAGCATACTGTAACGAGTGTGTAAACAACGAATTCTTCAGAAATTGGAAGAAATTCCCAATTAGCTATGGTTTATCATATACCATAGCATAGGTTTCGTATTACCGAAGCAACCTCCAAACGATATACACGTAGGACTATTGGTTACATCCAAGCAAGTGAATTGGCATGTTTAAATTCAAATTACATCTCCCTCCCTTGTAGAATTGGAAAACAAGTGTGCGTTATAAAACTACAAAATGTGCGCGTGTTATAGAACTACAAAACGCATCTACTGTCACGTCCCCATCCCTCAGACCGAAAAAGAGGATGCGAAGGACACCATAATAACCGGGAAAACAACCCCATGAACATATACAATCCATCAATGCTGAAAATAAGAAACTTAACATGATCCCTAACAGGATGCACAGATGCATAATTCTTCGTTCATACAGAGTTACTCAATAATCAGCTGAAGCAACACACATACATTTCTAGCATTCATCATGTTCATCATAATTCATAGAACAATAGATATAATTGCAGAGATGAAATAACAGTAGCACTTATCTTTTGATGAAGAATTCACCTGCAACCAGCTACGTCGCTGCAACGTTCCACCCAACCATAGGCCAGCGTGCTCATCAATCTCTCAGCAACGCTGCCACCCCCGAGTTGGGCATGATTCCTCCAAGGATAAGGGTCAATGTAGGCTTACACATAGCCAGGGGTCATAATCAGCCAAACCAACACCGCTGGGTTTACCAGGCCTTCAACAATCGGCCAAGCCAGCACAGTCCGAAGACCAACCACTGCATACCGCAGCAACACAATCCCTTTACAGCCCTATGAAGAAGCAAATGCAACCGGTGACAGTCCCAAACGAAAAGTGAGACACATCTCAAGCCCACAAGGAAATTCAGAGTTGTTCGTGGACCTAACGTGGCCAAAACAACTCAGCTGCAACCCAAACCAGGGTCCTTCAGTAGCCACAAACACACAATGAATGATAGCAGCATTCCATAGTCCAAAACAGGGGAAAATCAACCGACAGATTGGAAATCAATAGCCCACAGCACCACAACCAACAAAACGTGGGGAAGACAACAGCCCCAAAACACAAGCAGTGAGCACGGCTCACAACATGGGAAAATGACCCCAAATAGTCTGTGCGTGAGGGAACTTGCACCAGACCACAAAAAATAGAGGAAAACATATACACGGCCACAAATCAGTAAGGAAACTTACTCACCGTCCCTGAGTGTAGAAATGGCTCTTGCACCCGAAAACCCTGAGTGACAGCCATGATTTCACCCATTCCCTGCGTGAGGAAAACCAACAAAGACTCCCATGCATGAGAAGAAGATAGAATGTCTCTCTGCGTGAGGATCCCAACCTACGCGTGAGGAGAAACAGCTTCGCTTATGCGCGCGAATCAACCATCTTGAGGAAACAGAATAAAGAATCCCCTATGTGCGTGAATGAACAGAACGACGGTGCACAGGAGGAAGTCGAACTCATCTCTGCGTGAGACATCCACAGACCAAATTTTGTGTGAGGATTAACAGGCAATCGGGAGAAACCAACAGACCATGGGAGACTGGAGTCGTGGGAGAGTGGAGTGAAGGCAGTCGTGAGTGGAGTGAGCGCGTGGGAAAGGGACTGACAGTCCTGCCACCCCACTCCCAAAAGCAATAACTGCCTCAACCACCAGCCATAACTTCCCCCAACAACAAAACCAAGTCATTGAAGAGGTTGGTGAAACAAGAAAGGTGGGAAAACAAACAAGGTGGCAACACATGGGTTTTTCCCCCATAAACCAAGGTTTGACATCCCCCACCCCTTATCCTTTGGAACCATGCCCTTTTCATTCAACGTTGCATTGTCGTAGCTGGTTGTGGTTTTAGTTTTAAATGATGTGCGTATTTACATGATGCCGAATTATAATGTGCCAAATGGCACGATAAACCATCAGGAACTATCCCCATTGCCGAAACACACACACAACCAAATCGATGATGGGGCTTTTGCCTTGAGCTCCTCACCACGATTAATTACAATATATACATCATGCAAACCGGGTCAAAACCGAGGATATTACATCTACATTATATAACTACAAAATGCACGCGCGTTATGTAGAGCTAAAAATATAACACTATATGTAATATATCAAACGTATCGATAATAGTTTAGAGGGAGTGTAGAAGGGTCAATGGCCTATGAGGATTCTAAAAGTTCATGTGGGGATGGTTAATAGTTGAGAGGGAGTGGGGAAGGGTCAAGGGCCTAGCTAGATGTTGTAAGTTCAAGTGGAGATGGTTAATAGTTGAGAGGGCATGGGAAAGGGTTAAGGTCCTAGGACGATGTTGTAAATTCAAGTGGAGAAAGCTGAATGGAATGGGAACATTATGGGTTACAAGGGTGAATGGGAGTGAGGATTCATAGATTTATTAGGAGCACAAGAGGTGTTCAAGACGTATAGAGTTAGAAGCAGTACACGATACTTGAGTGACGAAGAAGGATAAGGTGGAGGTGAGGAAGTGGGTAATGGTTTGATGAGACAGAGGATTGGTGAATGGAAAGGTGGATATGGATTATTAGAGGAGGAATAGGATTTGTTGGAGAAGAGAGGTGAAGGAGGGGGAGATTGAAGAGATGGGAATGAGATGTGATAAAATGGAGAATAGGGGTCATAATGAGGTAGGGGGTTGAGGAGAAGGGATAAGTTGAAAACATAGAATAAGAGAGAGAGAGAGAGAGAGAGAGAGAGAGAGAGAGAGAGAATGATGTGGAGAGAGTGTGAGAGAGAATAATATAGAGAGGGGGAAGGGGTGGTGAGGGATGGATGGAGATAGAGTGAACGAAAGAGATATTGAGGGAGCAATAGAAGGTGTATGTGTGTGAGGGGTGACATGGGGATAGACACAAGGAGAGAAAGGGGCAGGTTCACACATGTAGAGAGAGAGAGAGAGGGAGGTTGTGAAAGAGAGAAACATGGAGAGGGAGGGTGAAAAGATATTGGGAGGGAGGGATACAAGTTGAGAGAGAGGGAGAGAGGGATAATGGCATATATCGATGGTAATTAATGGAGAAGGGAGGTAGATATTCATATAAGGAGGTAAATAGAAGGTGGAGAGAGAAAGAGAGATAGAGGGATTTTGTGAGAGAAGGGGGAGAACACACACACACATGGATAGAGAGACATTGTGTGGGAGAGAGAGTGGGGGAGGTGTGAGAAACAATGAGAGAGGGGAGAGGTGGGAGCAACAGTGAGAGTGATGTAGGGAGAGATAGTGAGAGAGGGATGCACACACACACACACATATATATATAGAGAGAGAGAGGGAGGTTGTGAGGGAGAGAAGGGGGAACGCCACACACACATACACATAGAGATAGTGAGAGATGGAAATAAAAAGGTACGGAGGACTAGTGAGTAAGGCACAGAGGGATAGTGAGTATGAAACATGTGTATCCATAGATGCCAAAAATATTATTTAGGTACAAAGTCTTGGATTTCCTCCCTTTACCATGTTGAGGCCTTAATACCCATATCTAATACTCAAAACCTTTTAAAGGCATGTGCATATTTTCTTGCAGACCAAGCATACCTTGAGTAGGTCATCTAAGGTGCTTCAAGGAATTTTTCATTAACATGGGTGCCTCAAATATTCCATTATGGCCTAAGGAATGAGCATATTCCCTCAATCATGTCTCAGAGGTCCCTTACCTACTTCTCAAAATCACATAATTTTACTAACAGCCATATTCATAGTCCAAATATATCTATGATATTTCATATGTGATTTTTTAAGGAATCTTTCCTATCCCTAGATGCCTAGAATATTTATTTAGGGCATAAGTCCATAGTTTCTTTCTCTGACCATGTCCATGGCCTTGAGATGCATACCTAGCGCTCAACAAATGATTATGGCATGCATATCCTGATTAAGATTCAAATGATTCACTTTCAATGTCATGTGTGGTGGCTAGACGCATCAATTTTGGCCCTAAATGGTTAACAACTTCCTTTAAGGCCTAACGACCAAGTTTTCCCCCCAACCTATGTGAAGGGGCCTAATATCTGTACTTAGTGAGGAAAATGTTATAATGGAACTAGTATCCCCATTTGAAGGTAAATGAAACCATGGAAGGATCTATTGATGTTGTTCAACACATCATTCTTTCCTCTAGACTGATAGAAGCATCTTCCAGGGGATAAGTCCTAGGTTTCCTCTGTTATTATTTCCAAGTTCCCAAGACACATACATAGTACTTAGAATTCCCTAATGGTTCCCATATCTCCATTCAAAACAAAACTATCAACATCAGAGGTCATCTATGGTTATTCAAGGTGTCGTTCATGGACCTAAAAGCTGGTTTACATCCTAAAATTAAATCTTTATGTACCAAAAATGATTAACAGGTCTTATCCCCCACATCTAATGGTAAAAAAATCCTAATCATGGCCATATCCCAACTTAAAGGTTGAGGATACCCTTAAGAGATCAAACGTGTTTGTTCGAGCTGTTGTTCTTTGCGCTGTATGTCTATATGATTCCTTTAGTACCTAAGGACTATGTTTCCTCCCTCAACCATGTCTACGGATATGTTTGTAGTGCTAAGCAAATTCTAATGCACTGCATATTCTCTCTTAGATGAAAAACATCACATACATAGGTCCTATGTGTAGGTTCGATTCCTTGTTCTTGGATCTCAGGCCTTAAAAGCTACCTTTGGGAAATAATTCTTGAGTTTCCTCCCTCAAGCCTGGTCAATGGACTATGACCCATACTTAGATCTTAAAACCTCCTAATGGTGTCCATATTACAACACAAAGAAAAAATATTCTCTTGGGAGGTTAGGCATGGTTGCTTGAGATGTTGTTCTTGATGATGCTAAAATATTAATTTAGTTCCTCAGTCTTGATCATGCAAAATATTGTTTTTATTCATTTCCTTAGCGATGCACTAAAACCATTTTTTGTGGTTGCCCATAATGCGTGGATGTTTTGCTTCTCTAAAACAAGTGTGTGTTTTGCTTCTCCAAAATACATGCGCATTTTGCTTCTCCATAATGCGTAAACATTTTGTAACTATAAAACATGTGCGCGTTTTGCAACTATAAAACAAGTGCACGTTTTTCCTAGCCTAAAGTGCATCTCATATGACATGTCAGGCTCGATATTAACCAAACCAAGCATTACATAACATGAGCGTGTTGTGTTTTTATGTATCATGATCGTGATTCCAAAAAGTAGGATTGCATCTAAAAGACCCCTCAACTTCTTGCACACACCCCTAAATTGTTTTACAGTTTTACCTCATCTATTATAATTCTAATTAATCAATTAAATACAACCATCCCAATGTTAATCATCAAACATTGACATGTGGACATGAATTTAAATCTTGCAGTAGTTTATGTCATTATGCTAAGATATCGTGCATGACAAACATCTTTCATTATACAGATTAGGGTTAGGTTATTTTAGAATATCTTTTTAAAATCTAATTCAAAAGTTTAAAATTCTGAGATTTTGAAGGTGAAAAGAATATTAGAAGCCTAAAAAAACAAACTTCTTAGTATATTTATATGTATGAAAGAGGAAAAAAGATGAAAATTTTGAAGAAAAAAAAATGTCTGAAGATATTATGCATCTCTCATTAATTGTTAAAGACATTTTTTACTAATAAATATTTTTCAAGCATCCCGTTAGATCAAATATAAAAAGGAGTTTGTATTTCTAGATATTTTATCCCTTTAAATTTTGGTGGATTTTCTTCTAAAATAGATCTATGTTAGTATATTTTGTTTAGCTACGTTAATTTATCATAGTAATGATTTAGAAAGATCTTGGAAAATCACAAAAATTAAAATCCAAACCAAACTTGTTGACAATAAAAATCATGCTTTATGGAAATCATTATTAATATGTTTTATAATATCAAAAGTCATGCCTTGTACAACTATTTTCCACAAGTTTATGGAAAAAGTAATTTGAAAGAGTAAATGTACGGAAACTGGGTACTAGCATCAAATATGTCTATAAGTTTCCCCCAAATTTGGAATGTTGGGTAGGCCAATAATCAATTAAAAAAATATTAAAAAATATTAAAAAAAGGAATAATTTTAAAAACATGAGAAGAGAAGAAACATAGAAAAGAAAAGAAACATTAACACAAACCAACTAGATGACTTAACCTATCCCTTGTATTATGGTTGTAACTAGAACCTTAAGATGGAAATGGCAATAAAATCAAGATTCCTATCCACTTTATTGATTATATAGTATGTAGACTCTTTCTAAAGTTGAGGATTTTACAAGTTATAGCCCCTACACTTGTCGCTATATGTATAGAGTAAGTTTAAGTATGTATAGAGTAAGTTTGTATTTTAATTTAAAAAAAATAAAAATCAAGATAATTTGTATATAAATGTAATACATGAATTTAGTTTAAAAGTAATATTTAGTTTAAAAGTAATATTTGAAACCATTTCCAATTTGATAAAAGTATATTTTTTATTCATAAAATATATTTTTTATTTGATAAAAATTATTTTCTTTTATTTAATATATAAAAAGTTAAAATAGATTTATATTTATTATTGATTAGGGATAATACCAACTCTAGCACCATTAGTAGACAAAGATCAATGCACGAACTTGAGAAGATAGCACTAGAAAGACTTTTATTGCAACTTATTTTTCTAGAGAAATATGAAATATGAATGTTGTTAACAACAATGATCATGAATGTGTGGAGGTTCTCAATGGAGAAAAAGTACAAAAGAGTCTCAACTTCCGATTTTAAAGGTTAAAAGTTCAAACAATATGAAAAAGTTTAGTTACATTGAGAAAGTCCCCTACAAATTTCCAAATTTGGTGGAACATTGAGAACCAATTTCTTAAATGTCTACTACATAAAAATACAACTAGTTATATGTAATATCTCCAACAATAAATACAATGGAATATAACAAAACATTGATTTGTGAAATGCAATGTGACAAACCGTTTGTATTATAGTCCCACATCTTTGTAGTTCCACATATTTATGTTAAATTAAGAGATATCAATACATATTGAGCGAGCGAGTTCCTCGCAATTCTCTACCTTGCATCTTCAACTATTCTTGAATTAATCCATTTCTAAATGCTGCTCATAAAATAAAAAACACATTGCAATGCTAGCAAAGCAATGACGGATGCAAAAGTATCTTTATGATTTTGTGGAACACAATATGACAAACCATTTTTATGGTATTTACGATGATATCCTGTGTATAGTCGACATTTAATTTTAATTTAAGAGATACGAATGCACATGATAACATTAAAAAATTGTGCACTACAGATAACATTAAGATACAGTTCACTGCATGCGAAAGCCATGACGAATACAAGGGAGAATATTAAGATACAGTTCACAGCTTGCGAAAGCCATGACGAATACAACTAATTTCTTTTGCCAAAATAATCCATTTTTCAAACGTTGTTCTGGTCGTTACAGCCATGGCGCGCATACCAAGCAAATATATATATATAATTTTTTATTATTTATAATTTTTTTTTTTAAATACATTGTATTTAATCAAATTTGGTACTATTTTTAGTTACATTGTATTTCTCAAATTTAATGGGCTTAATTATATCCAAAATGTTTATATAGTATTTCAAAAATATTATCTTATTATATTATAAATGTTTATATAAAAAAATTTAGTTAATATATGTTTGATTTGAATTTAAACATATCAAGATAATATCGCTTTTTAGGTAAAAAATAAGATAATCATATTTCAATTTTTGCAAAAAAATATTATTTGTTATCACCTCAAATCTAATTATTTGTTTGATCCTTTTTATATAAAAGTATGTGATTGAATCCCCTCCAAATGAAATTGCCCAATTTAACAACTTCAAATTAGATACAAAGTTGCAAAAATATGGTTATGTCCTCCAATCTAATTACTTGTCGAGTGATGTGGATTATTCAAAAACCAAAAAATATCACTTTTTATTATACTATTCAATTATAGATTAAAAATTTGTAATATCTAGATATTCAAAAAACTAAATATATATTTGTTGTTTCAAAAACTTTTAATATATATTTATTAAAACAATTAAAAATAATAATATAGGCTACATGGAAATACAAATACAAAATTTGACATGCATAGTTTACTTTTGCATAGTTTTTTTAACATGTATAGTGTTTTTTATCATCATTTATTAGCATATTACTCATCTGTAAGTTATTACTATATTTTTCATAAGTCAGGTTCTGTTGGTTGAGGCAATGACCATCTCCTTTCGAAACATTCAGTTAAGCCCATACATGTGATGTTCTTCATTTACTTGTTCTTATAACCATTAGTTTCACTAGGGCCTTACTTTCCCTAAGGAATGGGAGACTATCCATAGTCTTGATCCCAACCCTTATGTAATAAGTTTATCAAGTGTAAATTAAAGGCCTTAAGCATTACCATAGCCTAAGCTTATGGCATATTTTATGACCTTCCCCTTAAGCACAATGGCTTGGGGTTTGTATAACATATGGTACTAGCCATATGGTAAACCCTCGTTATATTAATACAAATATGCAAAGGTTTTTATGATGCAATGTTTTGTTTTGAATTATATATGATTTTCTTTTTTATTGCATCACTTACCCCATAGTTTACGAAGTAATGGTTCTTTCCATGATTGATTTACACCATGGTTCATGATATCTTATAAGGTTTGAATGTTGGAGTTATATCGCATGGTTTGAACTTGATGAATCCATATGTAATGATTCAGGCTCGTGATTTTCTCGCGGTGAGTTATTTCTTTATGTAGTTAATTGACTTTGGTAATAAAGGCATGTCCTTGCTCTGAGCTGACGGCGTAGCTAGGCCTTCCACGCAACTTCTAGTCTTTATCTCTGCCATCCATTTGTCCAATTCATAGCTAGGGTTGTGGTAGAAGTTTAATGTGTTGGGAAACTTGTTCGAACCCTTCATTTGGTTTGCCTGGCCTGCGGGGAAAGAGAGAGTTGAGATATGCTATGTTCATGGTTGAAAATTTACTAGTTGTTTGGTTTTGAAGCCAACGAGAGTCGAAATTTGGCTTTGTAATAATCGTGATGGTGTATGGGTTTATGTTGTGCTATCGACGTGGTGTTATCACTGTTTTGTGGTGTCCTGGGTTCCAAAAAATTTCTTGGTGGTCTACATTCTAGTGCCTTCGTCGCCATGAAGTCTGTCATTACTTTGTTCAAGCGAACTTCTTGGTAACAACTTAAAATCGTCTTGCAACTTAGTCTTTGTAACATTTAGTTTGTGTAAATACATTAATTACGAAGTTTGTTGATAAATGTTTTCACTATGGGTGTAGGTAGAGGAGGGATAAGGGTACTCCGGAGGATCCGACCTCTATCCCTCTCTGCAACACGCTAAGGTAAGGTTTTAACCACAATTTCTTATTTTCGTTTGGTTAGTAAAATTTCATTTTTTGACTATAACATATAATGTATGCATGTTGAAGGCTCTGGAGAGGGAGGCGGCAGGGTAACCTCCTCCCAGCATTACATTTTTAAACTCCTAGGTAACCTCTATTTTAACCCTTTAATTAAAATCCATTTTTAATACTAAGGAATCGACTGATACCTAATGACTACTATAACTAATTGTTGTTTGTAGATAATGGTGGTTATGAACATGGGCTAAGAGTGGTAGCCACAACCTTTCATAAGATAAGTTTCTCATTTTGATTTCGAGTGTGTGAAATAAAAACCTTAGGGTTTACCCTGCAGGGGCTTTGCAACCATTTCCTTGACAATGTTTCTAGATGCACTGTATTTTTTCTTTAATGTGATTTAGGTGCCATCACTAATGGAATTACCACATACTCTTATAATTTTATTAGTGGTTTAAGTAGGAAAATATGACAGTCATCCTTGATGGTCTTACGGCCAGTTCGGTGTAAGCAATGTTGAATAATAAGTGATGAACCAACCTTTCGGTCTGTGTGATTCTGTTAAGAATTTTATTTTTAGTTTAAACATGTATATTGTTTGTTTAAAAAAAGATTCAATGGTTGCCATCTTCGACGATCTTACAACCATGAACATAGTGGTTGTTTTAAATATTGTAACGATGCCTTCATTTGTAAATATCATGGAGATGATTACATATTGTAATATGTGTTTATCCTTTGCGTGTGGTAGCCATTAGATAGACTTCTGGCCATTTTTTCACTTTACTTAGTGTTTGTGGATAATATTACGACCCATAGGGATTACTTGTGAAGTAAATGAAATATTTTTTTATGGCTCGGCTTCCATCAACGATGGGCTTTAATGCCGGTCCTTGGGGGAAACGAAGATTTGTTTAGTGATTTAGTTTTGATATGGAAAACGTAGATGTAACAACTAGCATACATGCTTATTATTGTGTTATGGATTTGATTTAAATGTATCCGCTCTTTAATTACTTCATGGATCTATACTATAATTACACTATTTGTTAAGATCTTCGATCTGGTTATGTATTTTTACATGAATCTAGGAAGGATTGTTTAAGTGATTACATGATTTAATCATGGAGATAAATAATGGATCTATGCTTGTTTTCTTATGGCATGTCTGTTGTATGTAAACTAGTTTAGATAAAAAACTTCCATTCAATCTTTATTACTGTAGATTTGTGATTGGATAAATTTAAATAAGTTATATTCATTATGTAGGGGTTTACCATATGGATTTCCTTGTATGAGATCTACACTATATACATTAATAAAATATTGTGATTGTATTCTATTGTAATTCAACATATGTAAAGAACTAGGTTATAATATGCCTATATATATATAAGATTGAAAATAGGATATATCTGTTACTCTGTTCAAACATGAGGTAAATAGATTTGTAATAACATGATTAGAGGATCTAGTTATTCTACCTACTATTAATTTCGATTTACAAACTAAGAAATAAATATAGGAAAAGAGTGCAGAAAATACATTAACTAAATATGTCACATATGAAAGAATCTGATATAGTTCAATACTTAACCATTAAGTACAGATTTTGATTTTCACCATATAATCGGTAAAAGAAAATCCTAACTTAGGTTTGGATTCGTGATGTAAGAAATTCCCTAGTAACCATTTAAAATTTATAATCAAACATAATTGAATAGAAATATAATAAATAACCTAGACTAATCGATGCATACTAGGTTTTAAATTAACCATTTCAAAGCTAGAACACCACTTTCTATTATAAATTTAAAACATAGAATAAGAACCTTAAGAACCTGGCACTAATGCTAGAAAAAAAAGTAGAAAGTTGTTC
>LPNX010054577.1:413692-416458 GCA_001517045.1 Pseudotsuga menziesii
TTGTGTTTTACTAATATCATTGATTCAATGTTCAATATTTTTCAAAGAATGGATAACATACAAGAAAGTAAAGGAGAGACTAGTCCCTCTTGATATTGTAAAGAAGGTCATGTCCATAGATTTTATTATCTCTCTCTAGAAAAAGGATGTTATACTGGGTGTGAAGGTTCCTTATTTATACAAATAAACTCTACAATGCTACTCCACCATAGAAGGACATTTGTTGGGGTTGAAATCACGTGATTTTCTAAACCTTCCAAGGGAATGTATGCATATTACATGCTTCTTTTTTCTACAATGTAGGTTACATGTTATGCACTCATACTAATATGCTTACTTTAATTTTTTTTTGTGTTTATTTTTGAGTACCATTATCCTTTGCTCATGCACAATTGTGGGAACCATGACTTCCATTAGAACCTACAATGTTCCATATCAAAATTATTTACTTTTTTATGTTGGATTACGTCAAATGATGTGCACATGGCTATCAGTACAATGTGTAATCAACATATAGTTCAGATTTTTTGTGTGGTTAAAAGTAAACTGCCCACAAGTTTCATGGACTTAAATTTCCTTCTTTTAATTCACTTCATTGATGAGGTTGAGTTAGCCATGGTATTCTCATGTCATTGGATGTTATTCTTGGAGAGGTACATGATATATTAGTCGTTATGTGATGATAGTGAGTACATAAATAAAATTGATGACACATAAGGAATAGTGGTTTGTGACAACCATCAAAATAAGGACAAAAGAAAAGGTGATTTACTCCAACAAATAGAAAAATGAACACGATAAAGAGTAAATCACTTGTCTTTTCTTAATTTTATACATGAGTATTGTTTACACTAGACTTGATAGTATTTATTTGATCTCAAACTATTTGTTTGATTTCATGAATATGTGAATGGATTCATAAATTAATGCCACCAATAAAACTATTATTTACAACATTGAGGCAATGCAACCATGGGTTGTGTTGTATGAATAGAATACATGAATATATAGACTAGGCTCAATAGAGTAGATGGTATTGATACCTTTTATGTTGATTCATGGAAATGGTGTAATTTGTAGTAAATTGTTGTCTCTAATGCTTGTTTGTATTCATGTCCATTTGGATTTCAGTTGACTGCTTTCCTATATACTCTTGAAAAGAAGCACCATGCATTTTACCTACCATCTTTACACTTGCAAACACAACTATTTATTTGTGTACCATCCAAGTCCATATTTATATGTAATGTATTTGACAACTTACTGTTTGGTATGGTGTAGGTAAGACAATTTCTTGTCACCACAAGGCTTTGTCACCATGAACGAAAATGCAAGGAAGCTTGCTCGGTTCAGAGCGGCATTAGAGGCGAGGGGAGATGGAAAATGTTATTGCACGTGCAATGATTGCAGGGGTTTGAAAAGAAGAAGAATTTTAATAACAACAACTGAAAGACATTGTAGGGAGAAGGGACACACCGAAGGGGGCAATGAATATCGTCCCTTGGTAAGAGGTTATTCAATATTTAATGTATTCTCTCTAATGGTCGTCATGTCATGAATTTTAGTAAAATGTCTTATCATAATTTTATATGCTCTATACACACTAATTTCACTGCATTGTTTGTACATATATAGACAATGCCCCCAAAATGTCGGCCTCCAGATAGTTATAATTTTCCAGGTTCTAGCAAAAATACTCCTTTACAGGGTGAGCAAATTCGTGATCATAATATTGGAGCTGATTACGTTCTTAATTACGTTGACATGGATGGATATAACGTTACCGATACAAATCAGGAAGATGAGATACATAGGTTGATCCATGACACATTTGCTTCAATGGATGAGGACGACGGCCATGATGATAGTGATCATGACATTGATGTTGATCCTCTAATCGAGAAGTCGCAGCAACCTCTTTATGAAGGCTCAATAGCAAATCTTCTATCTGCTATATTATTGTTGGTGAACTTCAAGGTTTTGAATGGTTATCAAACACCAGTTTCACACAGATGCTAAGGTATGTAATTTGTTAATTATCTATGTATGCATGTTCACAATTACCTCTAAGGTTGATTTTGGTCCTATATTGCTATTGTTATTTTTATTTGTAAAATATGGATGCGATATTAATGATGAGTACTAATATTGTTTATAAGATAATTATTCTTTTCAATTTTGTAGATTGTTAAGTGAATTTCTATTACTAACGTCAAATATTTTACCACGCACATATCGAGAAGTATCTTTGATTATGAAAGAAATTGGAATGGAGTATCAAGCTATTGATGCTTGTCCTAATGATCATATCATATACTATGGACAATATGCATTGGAAAACGAATGCCCACATTGTCAAATAAGTAGATATCGAACCGATAAAGTGTCAAAAAAGGTGCCTTGCAAAGTTCTTCGTTACATTCTGATAATTCCACGTTTCCAGCGGTTGTTCAGGTGTCAAAGTATAGCACAGTTTGTGGATTTCCATGCTAAGAACAGAAGTCTAGACGATGTTCTTCGAATGCCTGCAGATGGTTCTGCATTGAAGTTCATTGAAGAAAAGTGGCCAATTTTTAAAGAGGACCCCTGTAATGTTAGAATTTCATTGGCAGCTGATGGCGTCAATCCATTTGGAGAGCTTCGTTCTACCTACTTAGTCTGGCCTGGTTTTGTTATAAATAATAACCTTCCTCCTTGGATGACGATCAAGAGAGAGCACACAATGTTGGCAATGATTGTTCCAGGTATGTAATTAACTTGCATGTG
>LPNX010054577.1:419808-434808 GCA_001517045.1 Pseudotsuga menziesii
TGTTATTTCGACATCCTTTGGACCTAATGGTTATTGGGATATGTATTCACTTCTCATCTCTATGGTTGACCTATTTTGGATGCCTCCTAATTGGTTTCAATTCCAAAGAATGTTCTCCCAGAAAAGTATGGACTTCTTAGGGTTTTTATGAAATTGTGTCCCAAGATGGATCTCACCTTTAATCTTCTCTAGCTACGGTTACTATGAGGTTTTTGGTGAATATTATTGGTCCATCCCATATTTTATAATTATTTTTCTTTTGATTTTCTAACTTTTTTATGACTTTGATCACCTTTTTCCATTTACATTATGGTGACTTAGTTAGGTGTGGGATCAAGAGAGGGATTTAAACCTTGGAATAATTGAAGTCTTGGTGTCCTCATGGACATAATAAAATTTACCTCTATCTAAGTTATCCACTGGTGAAGTTTCCATGCAATTATTTTAAGATATGGAAAAGTTATCAATGTTTAAGTGACTAAGGTGAATTACATAAAAAGTTTTTCCGCCCTCCAATTCCGTCCCTCACAACCCCCGAACGCATTTGCAGGTCCTCACAATTTCGTCCAACCCTCCAATTTGTAGGCCCCGAACGCGTTGGCTTCACGGTTTCTGGGAGCTGGAGAGAGTTTCTCCCCTTGGCTAGGAGCTCGAGAAATCCCAGGTGAACACATTTTCAGGTCCTCACAATTTCGTCCAACCCTACAATTTGCAGGCCCCGAACGCATTGGCTTCACGATTTCTGGGAGCTGGAGAGAGTTGCTCCCCTTGGCCAGGAGCTCGAGAAATCCCAGGTGAACGCATTTGCAGGATTCCTATCACCCTCCAATTTCATCCATGAGCATCTAACATGTCTGGCCAGGTATGTCTTTTGGACTGATAGCTACCATCCGATTTTCAGTATATGTTAAAGTGAATTCGGTTGATGAAGTGTTCCAGTCACATATCTAGATCGAGACCGATCTTTTAATGCTTCCACCTTTGAGTTTGAGACCCTTTTGGGTTCTATCCTCCTCGTGGATTCGGATTCACACTGTCTATTGCTCGATTGGGGTTTCTGTGAATTCAATAAAATTAGCAGGCTTATGAAATCATTTGGTTATGATGTTTCACATGGTGCTGAAACAAGGCAGCTTTGCTTTGACAAGTACATTTGGGAGAGGAAAACGATTCATCCTTTTGTGCAACATTTTGTTATCACAGGATTCCATTCCACATTTCATGGTATAGACAGTAACATTTCTGTGAGTCCATAAACCTTATTATGCTCTTGTATAGTAAATCTCCAAAGGCAGGAAATGCTACAGAGGAACTGCCATGACTGAGTTTATTGTGCACTGTCTATGAAAGATAACAAGCTTGCAGTGTTCTTAATGCCCTAGCCTCTTGGAATCCAAAACCCAAATCGAATAGCCTTTCCTTTTGTCTGCCCTATGGATGAAAATACATCAATCTACAACAGCCAATTGAAATCTCCTCAAACGCCATCTATATGCACTTATCCTAAACAAATAAAGAATATCTTCCAAAAGGAAACATCCAATCATTAAAATATGCATGTACATGACATATGGACGAATGGATTGAGACAACATGCTAAAAAAATTGTAAATACTATGTTTAAACAGATCACTTCCCTCTGCATTTGTTCACCCATACACTCAACATGTAGGTTAACAATATCAATTTCCCATTCTCATGCTAAATAACCACAATCTCCTAGAGTGCCTCTCCATAATTCCTAATTCTACTATTTTGGCAACGATATTTACAGCAATCTGTTTGATACATATCCTTCTTTCCATCATTGACACATATGGCTTCTTACTGTGTGTGGTACTTGGGTGATTAATTTCATTAACATTCCTTGTTGTACCTGGGTGATTAAATTCATGGACATTCCTTGCCTCTTCACCAAAGGTATTGTTATTTTCATAATAATTATATCCCTGACTGTTGGAAATAAGCTAATTAAAGCACAAATATTCATGGAAATGGCTTTGTATGGCTTAGAAATTAGTGAAACACAAGATGCACTTCAATTAGAGTACACCTTCTAACTGTGACAGCTTTATGTCACTCATAATACTACACATGCACAAGCTAGTAACTTTATGAAATACAATATTACTGTTATCTAGCCTATGTTCAAACACCCTGTGAGAGAGTCCTTTGTGGAGTGCACCTGTTCTTACTACTCAGTTGTTCTTGTCATGCAACATCACATCCAGTGACCCAAGGATTAAGAAAACAATATGTATGTCTTGTTCCAAAACAACAAGCTGGAATTTCTGGCATGTAATCAGATCTGTGAGTGATATTTCTAGAAATCGAAAAGGGGTTTCTGCAAGGTTACTTTGAGTTGATGCATAATCTGGTTAGACTATATTGAAAATGAACAATTTTAAGGAATTAAACTTTTTCTTAAATTCTCATTATTTGGGAATCGTGGTTATGCAAGCATCATCTCTAAAATTTTAGGAATACCGCAAGAGGAATATATTACTTTTAGTCACATTTTTTTGTATTGATATGAAAAAAATGATTGAGGGTTAGGCATATCTTCCTTTGGAATTTGAGATTGTTTTATGCATCTTATGGGAACATTTGGATGTCTTCCCTATAAATTGTACAATTTGATTTAGAAGACATTTTGGTGGAAAACATCCAATTAGTTAATATTAGCCAATGCAATCATGCTTGGATAAGCAGCTCCATTTAACTATGAGCAGCAAGATAGAGGATATGGAGCATGGGTTGGCTTCAAGAGACGATTTGGTATGCAGTAATGAAAAGATAAAAGAAGTTTCCTTCTTCAAAACTTGCAAGGAAGAAGGAAAATTAACATGCACAGCTTATGATGCACAATATGGTTCAACAACTAATCAATTTGATATTGTTGAGGTCTCACATTATACAAGAACGATATTGGTATTTGACATGTCTTCAAATGCAAACCTTTCTTAGAAAGCTTACCTTTAATTAGAGATTGGGCTTGATTTGTAGTCTTTTAAGTTCTTGAATTTTCAAATGGTAGAGAATTTTTTAAGAGATGATGTATGTCGACAAATAGATCTAATGTGAAAAGGCTTACAAGCCCATGCTTTAAGTCACTATTTAATAATAATCAGCAGAGATTTGAACACGACACTCTAGTACTTTGTTAGAGTTCAATGCAATGCATATAAGCCCTGTTTTTGCCAACCTTCAGATGAGACTTCAAGTATATGATTTGAACTTTTTAAGTGGCAATTTTCAGTTGTCAAACATGTATGTAGAACATTGGCATGCATTTCTGTACTCCAAAAGCATGGTAGGAAACATACAACTAAAGAAATTCCCCAAATTTTCAGTCCTTACTATTTTCTTTCCACAAACTAATCTACAAATACACAAAATGTCAAAAGAGCCAAACCAATTCCCCCGCATACAATGGGATCCAAAAAATTAAGGGAGACATGATTCATAATAATTCGGCCTATAAAACTCCACAAAATGCCACACTCCAATACACTTTCCCAAACATCTAACAGAGCCAGTAATTTTCTGTTATCTCTTGGGGATTTTCCCCAAATTCCACTCAATAACTCCAATAAGCCTCTCCAAATTGGGTGCAAAGTGGAGATGGGAGTCAAGAAATAATAGCAAATTGGGGTTGTAAAAAAAATAAGAGATAAGATTGGGGATTTTATCATTTGTGTTATTACATTACTTGATTATCTATCATTTTATGCCATGATCCATGGCATTTGAACATTGGACTTTGTAGATTGAATTTTGAATTGTTTCATATACAAATTTTAGACGATTGAGCTTTTGAAATGTTTGAAAATTTAATGTTCTTGGCTTAGTATTTATCTCTAAGAAAATTAAATCTATTTAGGATATACATGATCTTTTTTATTATGTTGTACAGTCTAATTTTATTGCCTTCTCATAAAATGGAAAATAACTGATATTTTCTGAGGAGTTATTCGAATTTTGGATTTTGAGATGCTGATTTTTGGAATAAAGTGAAATGTTTGAAAATAAAATATCAAGAAGGGTACAACTCCTCACTTTAAAATTTATGGTTAACCACTTTAATGTTAATTACGGTTCCATAATAAACAGGCCTTTTGGGTTTTAACTGGCTAAATCTGTGTAGGGTGTATGGAGGTGCTTGGGCTCAACTGAAAAATTTAATCAAACCTAAAACTGTAAACTGTAATTTTAATTCTGAAGTGTTTTGCCTCTGTTTATGTATTTCCATTTATATATTAATTACACTATATGCTATTTTGGTTATATGCACACTCACTTGCTATATACATTGGAACACTTTCCATAGTTGTGTCTAATGGTTTGGATTCAGTAGATGTACATGAATATGTTTTTTCATTTAAATTAAATCTTGAATATTTTATGTATGCTTTGGTTGATGGTTTTTTATTTCCAGTTTTTTATTGGTTTTGATCCAGTTCTGGATTTTGGAGGTCGACAAGTTCAGATACCAATCCTAGTTTAAAACCTCCTACCTACATGATAGGACTATTATAAACTTTCTATGGATTTTTTTTCCAAATTGGGGTTTATATGCAAAACATCAAATTTCACTTTTAAACCTCTATCATCTACCCCTCAACGTCATGCAATCCTATTATACTGCTATTGTTTTAAGGCCATTGCAGCTTTGAAACAGGTTTGATATACCCTTGTTATGACCTCATCTCATCTCTAGATTCCCTTGCCATCTCCCTTCAACCCAAGAATCACCTCAACGCTGACTCAATTCACCCTTTCAAACCTTGACATCTATAAGAATTGCAAATTTGCAGCCAGTTTCCACTGTATATAGAACATATGGAGTGTTTATCATTTCCAATAATACATTTACTACCCCTATGATGGTCAATCCCATCAAGCAGGTGATGTGTTCAAAGCCATTCATTTCTTAACATACTGGTAAACTAATTGTTTAGTCATGCAGAAGCACTAAGAAAGCACAAATTTTTAGTAATGCAAAAGAAATTCGGATAAATATTGCTGAAGCTTGGCCCAATAGATAATATCAATTGAGCAGGCTATTTTTAGAGGGAACTGATGTAGAGAAACCTGCATGCAACTAATTATACACATCCCCAAAACAAAAACACAAGCTCATGCTCGTGTCAGGGTGACGACAGCGGAAGGTCAAATGCTACTAGCACAATACATGGTGATCGTGGAAGGTCACAAGCCAAACCGTCTCGCGAGGTAATTATTAAATATAGTAAGTTAATTCGACCAGAATAAGTAAATGTTTTGATGACTACAATCGATATAGTAACATGCATATTATACTTTTTGTTTATGGTGAAATTTTTGCAAAACCTCATTTTTGTTTATGGTACAATTATTTGCACAACTTGTACTAATTGATTTATTGTGTTAGGGTGACGGTAGTGCTCACGGCGCACCCGCGACTACCAGGATACATGGTGACCGTGGAAGGTCACACGTCGTACTGCCTCCATAGGTAATTGTTAAATATTTCAGTTTTTTTTCTATCCACAATTATGTACATAGATTTTATTGATTGATTTATTGTGCCAGGGTCACAGCTGTGGAAGGTCACCCATGGCGTCAGCGTAGCATGTACGGGGTGACAGTGGGAAGTCACCCGCGGAGCCCCAGCAGGTACGGGGTGACCGTGGAAGGTCACCCGCGATGTCTCAACAGGTATGGGGTGACCATGGGAAGTCACCTGCAGTGTCTCACTAGGTACGGGGTGACCGTGGGAAGTGACCCGTGGAGCCTCAGCAGGCACGGGGTGACCGTGGGAAGTCACCAGCCACTATGTCGCATTCGGTAAGTTTTATTGATACTACAACAATTATTTTACAGGTGAACAATTTTTGAATGATGTTACAATTAATTTCCTTGATTTTATTGTTTCATGCTTTTAGTTCGGTGCACTGGATGTGGATGACAATGTAAGTGAGGAATAAATTTTCACCTCCCTAGACCCAATGAAAACGGTCTATTTGGCCCTCAAAAGGGAAAACAAGGATTTACTGGCCTTTGCTTGCAAATGGCCCAAGAAAGATTATGACAAGGCAATGATGGTGGAGCTACAACAAAAAATAAAGGGTTATGCGGTAAGTGTCATCGATTACAATTTTTATAAGCTTTAACATGATTTCATATTTGATGATATGTTTTCTATTATTGCAAATGTTCTTATCAACTCGATGTTTTCTGTATGTAGGAATATTTGGAACCCCAGGCTAGAGAACCTTCAAAGACAAGTATTGGTAGCAATGACCATCCATTGCATAAAAAAGATCGTCAAAGCAAGGTACCAATGAGGCTTTTTGAGGATTGCCTCGAAGCCAGTGATGAGGGCAATGATGATGAGATGGAGCATGGTGATGAGATGGAGCATGATCATGATGATGAGATGGAGCCACCTGGGACTCCACATGACGCTGGAGATGAACCTACTGTAGATGGCCAGGAAAATTTTCCTGGAGCAACACGAGTCAAAAGCACCGGATCACTATATGTGACGTTTCTAGTCGATGAAGCATGTGTTCCTATGAAAATACAAAAGATGGCAGGTATTTTTTAATTGTTTTCATCAATGTTTTTCATTAAATTGAAATGGACATATTTTGAAAATATTGTAAATTAAGATGTAAATGTTTATGCAGGAAATAATGTCTTCTACAGACACTTAAATGACAAAGCATCGGAGCTGTTTGGGCCCACCATTCACACAGGGTGGCAAAAACAAAACAGCAATTTAAAAGATGAATTGATTAGACACATGATTTACTTGTTCGGTGACACTTTCAACAAGAAAGTGGTTTTAAAGTTAGTTGGAGATGGTTTGAAATATACTAGGGCCCAATATCGGGGAAAACTAGCAGATAACCCCAAGCATGAGTGACCTCCCATGGTACCGGAGCAAGAGTGGAAGGCACTTATGGCTGATGCCAAATTTATTTTGTTAAAAAATCAAGGAAAACAACCACGGACTGATAAAGCAAGGCACATGACGTATAATTATACTATTGCGATATGCTCAATTTTATTTTATGTTTTGTGTCAAGCAACAAATCATACATACAACATATGTCATAAATTTCATAAACAGGTTGCCTGAAACCTCCAAGGAAACCAAGGCAAGAATGGATAAGGTTGGCCAGCATAAACTGGGCCAGGGTGGCTACAGAAAACTAAGGCACCGAATCATAAGAATTTGCAATATTCCTTTTTATAAATTTTCGAATTCTTACCAAGTGTCGGGGTTTGATATTTGCACCTGCTAATTAAATTCATAGTTTTCTTAGAATAGCTTTCATTGTTTTTAAGCATATTGAATAGTATTGAACTTTGAGTTCTTGAGTCCTTTTAGACTAGCACATAATATGCTGCGTCCTCTCTAATAATAAACTTCTCTTTGCAATATTGTAGGGAAGTACGTTCGTAGATGCCGCCACCGAGGAAGACCTCAAGATTGGTTTCAAGTATGGTTTTGAAAGTGTGGTTGAGCATAGAAAGAGCTTGGGGCAGACTCCAATCAGCCCAATTGTGGGAATGTAGGTAAATAGAATGAATAAGGACATTTGAAATATTGTTGCTTCATATTTTCCCACAGTATACCAATAACTATATTTTTATGTTTTTTTGGCAACAACAGTGCAGCCGCAGCAGTGAATCCAGTGGTACTGGGAGGGTGCCAGTTCATATTGGGAAGGACTCGTTGGATGATAATGTGGAGCAGGCTAGGGATTCAGGTAGTGAGTTTTAGAAATATATATATGTATTTTGATTATAGATATTTATTTTTTTACGTATACTTACATATTTCATTCTTTAAATGGAAGAGCATGTAGCTCATGAGGATGAACTGGAAGAGGAACAAATGACTGAAGCAGTCGAAACATCGACCTTCACAGATAGACAAACAAGTAAAAAACGATATTGTAATGTTTATGAAAACAATGAAATAGTGATTTGAATCAATTTTCAACCTAAGAAAAATGGTCTTTTCGTTGTTGCAGTTCTATCTTGTTCGCTGCGACCTCCACGCCCTGTTCAGCGACGTACCAGGAGTATGGTACATGAGGGCACGCAAATTACACAAACCATAGAAGGACAGGGCTCAGCAGATACATTTCAAAATGATGAATTTGAGATGCCACTTGTTGGCTTTTTTAATCGAAAAAAACAAAGTCACACGAAGAAAAAATTGTAAAATATCATGACTTGTATTTTATATCGATGTTAACATGAAAAGTTGTTAGTATGGATTACCTTCTTGTGTTTCGATGTTTATATGTTTATGTGATTTTATGTTTCATTGTTTATATGTTTATTTTTTTATATGTTTTCTATGTAAACAAAATAATTTAAAGGGTAAGGGGAATTGAGAGCGATGTGAGGGGGGGGGGGCATATTAGCTTCCACCTTCACGTGGTTGGCCCTGTTCAGTAAAGAATAACCTATTCTTGAAACAAAGAGAAGCTCATTCAGTTATATGGCCACTTTTGTATTCCTAGGATTTTTTACATTTATAAATGACTGTTTATTTGCTTATATATTATTTACTGATATAATTTTCTTGTCTTTTATCATTTATGCAGGTCTTCATGATCAAAATGCAACTAGTGGAAAACTCTTGGCGATCTTTTACTTTCAGGTACAAATTTCAGTAGTCTTATAATACTTTTGTGTCATGGTATTTCATATGTTGCTTTTGTCTCATGGTCTTTCGTACCTTCTATTTGTAGATTTTCTGAGCGTTTCCTAGAGATTTGGCTAGGTTTCTTAGCGTTTATATCTCACTGGCCTCCTATACATCGATAGACCCTTGTTATCCTTCATTAGGCCTAACGCTGCTCCTAAAAGTATTCCAAGTAGAACTCAGAATTCGAGTGTAATGTAAGTTAAAGATCCTTGGCTAGGCATCTAAAAATGACTTCTCATAGAACAATTTCCCATTCTTCCAGCTGGGTATTAGAGATTTTAATGTTATATTCTTGGAAAATATGCTCCAAATGGAATAGATTCCTGAAACTATTACTATTACTAGAATTTGTTTAAACTTGAGCCCAAAAATTAGCTAGTCTAGTCATATAAAAGATCAGAGCTAATGACGAGTTTATCAAATTTGTGTGTGAAGAGCCAAGTTTGAGTATGTCGAGAAAAACTTCTAGCAAATGGAAAAGATAAACCCAGCAAAGGTAACCATGTGACTGTCCAAACATATCTGAATTTCAAGGCCAGTCAAAGGTAACCATGTGACTGTCCAAAGGACACTTTCCAGGCCTAGTAAAAATCAGTGGTTGATAACTGTAATGCATTCAACTTTGTTCTAGGAGATGCTAACTCCTAGCCATTGTTCCCATTAGCTTCAATTGGTGTTGAATCTGTAGGAGTTTCCTCTGTTATATCCTCTAATTATGACCTCACAAAGGCCTCCCTTGAACACATGTTTTTGTCGTTAAATTTAGCAAAAATATATTGATACTCAACTGATGGGGCCAGAGGTAACTCCCATCTGATGGGAATGATGAAGCAGAGATGTTGCTGATAGCTGTCCATTGACACAAACTAGTAGAGGCATTTGAAGAAATGGTTGTGACTGCTTCAGTAAAGAAAACTTCAAGAATCCAGCCATTAGAGCATATTGATGATGGAATCCCACTAAATTTTGTTTTATGCCTTGTGAAAATCAACCTTAGATAACGGCCTTTTGACTAGGCTTCCTTTTCCCAGTCAAGACTTGCCTAGGAGTAATAAAATTATCAAGGATGAAATGGCCTTTGAGAAACCCTGTTTGCTCAAGTAGATCAGTTTTGTTTTAAATTGTGATTAGTTAGTTTGTAAGTAGATCAAGTGTGTTTTCAATTGTTCTTTTGATGAAGTAGAGTTAGAGAGAGGTGAGATTATGCGAATATTTCCAATGTTTGTCTATGTATAATGGATTGGTTTTTAATCAAGATTTCGTTCCAGAGCTTTTCTACATGTTTTAATATATTCTAGTTTCCCCCTTTTTATATCTAGTAGGATCCATCATTTCTATTTTTAATTTTAGTTGTCCGGTAAAATAAGCCATACCTGTTTTGCAATGGAGCCAGTGAGTGTTCCCATCTCCCTTGTGAGACGTTGAAGAACACGAATTAAAGGTGGCATAAAAGAGTCAATAAAACTCTTCTGACTCTCTGCTAGTGTTTTTATAATAGAAACTGCAAAGCTTATCATTGAATTAGCTGAGCTAGTCTCAAGAGAAATCTGAGGAGCCATAACCGCTGCAAGATGTTTCTGAATCAGTTCCTCAACCTTGGAATGCAACAGTATAATGTCCTCTGGTGTATTCATAGCATCTAATGGAAATGCATCAAAGACAATTTTTAACAATGTACATAATGACTTCCCTATATCCAATAGCTTACTGTTGAAACAAGGCTCTAGTAGCTGTAAAACAAATACAAGTACATAAAATCATCAAACTAATATTAAAACGACATAAAAATGAACTGTTTCAATCATTGAATGGTGGAGCGTCTGATTTGGTTCAGCACATACTTGAGTTATCTGCTGAACATTGTTTCGAATAAAGAGATGTGGTTGCTTTTCTAAGACGTTAGTCATCACATCAAGGCCCTGTGCAAGAGCTGTTGAAGGATCCTTGTTTTTCCCTGGAGGCTGCAAACTGCTAAGTAACTTTTCCAAATAATTAAAATTTACATTAGTTGTTGGCTAAACCTCTAATGCCTGTGATAGCAGCTCTAATGCCTATTTGTACATTGTAGACATTTCTTTATCCTTGGGTTCTGTAACCAAAGCAACCTGCATCAACATGAAGCAGTGATTAGATAATAAGAATAATTACAGTTAACCAAAATTTCATCAGTATTGAAACTAAAGCCCATGTTGCCATATAGAAGATTACAGTACTCTCAAAATCTCTAACAAAATTTTCCATGCAAACCTTCAAATTTTACACCACAATTTGCTGTGGTAAGTCCTACGCCTGTTTCTGGGTGAAACAACATCAAGGATTCTTTGTACAACTTGTATGCAATTTCTCTAGTAAGGCACTAAATATATGAAAGTATTAGAGACTAAAAAATACAACTGCTAAAATCACTAATCACTTATCCCGTCTGTACATTTATTTATCTATCCTCAAATCTGTCACTTTCTTTATCAGCATCCAGATATCTAGTTTTCCACCCTTGGACACTCTCTTTGTATCGCCACACCTATGATGCTGTGTGTGTGTGTGTGTATTTCTGTTGGTTAGACATAATGATTAGCTTAGGTTTTAATCAAATAATTATCAACAGCACCACCAAGTTTTACAATATCAACAATCTTGTTACATTTCGCAAATTGAAACTACCATAGTTTATTCCTTCGGACAATTGGACTACCATGATTACCTAAATTTGCTCATTTCGGGGATTGGGACAACCATGTTTACCTGGTTTTTTACATTCGGCGGATTGGAAATACCCTATAATAAATAGAGTTTTCTTCACCACTCGGTTATAAATTATAATGCTCTTAGAAAGATGAGAAAGCAGCATGCTCAGAAAGGTTTCACTTTTGATGCTCTATTCCTTTACAAGTTTCTTGCTCAACCTATATGGAATTTGAGGACTCCATCATTACTCTTCTATTTATCATTCTTTGCTTTTGAGTCCTACATTAGGACATGAAATGTGGTCAAAGTGCAACGTCATCTACTATTGATATTTTAAGGACAAGAAGGATGACATTGCTGTGCAAAATCTTGACTCTGAACCAACTGAGAGTGAGATGCTTGTCCAATATAAAACTTGGAAGCAACATGTGCCATTACAAAGACGAACCTTGACATAAATCCTAACATATGGAAATGGTATGCTTACCACAGGGTAATCATGCACAATGAACTAATTAGGCAAGACAATTTATGAAGCTAAATCAGATAATCAGAAATAATTACATATAGGAGCACACATGATTGACACAAATATTTGGGCAAAAATATAGTACTGGAATTTCATTTAACTAAGAAGTTTGTGCAATAATGATACAAACATTATGAATCTTTGCAACATAGCTAATGGACTCTAAAGCTACCGCTATAATGTGCATGCCCATACTCAGACAAGTATTCTAGGTTCAACTTCCTCTAGTGTGACTACTTTCATCATGGACTTTATTGATCTTTGTCTCTTTCCTGGTTCAGTGGTGCCAGAAAGTTTACTCAAAAAATGAGCACTATATAGGTGTATGGTAGAACATAATTGCATTATAAACAACACATCTGCAATATTGGTGAAAATCTGTGCCCAAGGTATCAAAAATTTGCGTAGAAACTGAGCACAATATATAGAAAATTGTATTATGAAAAATATCTGGTGGAAATCTGTGCCCATATGCTTGAATATTGGTTATAAAATGAGTACAATTTCTATTCCCTAACCTACAGATAATATGCTTAGAAGATGAACACAAAATCTGTGCCATTGATGCTACATGAAGGTCTAAAAATTTGCTGCAAGATGTGCAAAAAATGGGTAAGATTGGAGATTTCTTGGTTTACATAGGCATGCGGGTGAGTGGACCTGGTTACAGCTTGTCATGTTTGCATAGATTGTCAGGTTTCACAAGTTTTGACTTATTTTACTATGGAAGATTTATGCATGCTAAAACATGGATTGATATATCATTGTATTATTATTTTGAATTTACAAGGTTCTTAGCAATGCTTATTCTGCTATAATTTGCAATATCACTAATATTGTTTTTTAGTACATACTTATAATATGCCAGAGTGTAAACATTGCAAAGATGTCTAAATATTCCAAGCCACGAGTTGCTTGAATTCTTGAAAAACATTACAAAACTAGCTGCCAGCCATCTAGGATACCTGCATTTTTAATTGCATATATTGAAGGGAAGTGATAAAACGATTGACTAAAATTATTGTAATATTTCAACTTCCAGAAAGTTGCCTTCAGTAATTTGCAAGAACTGAGTTGATATCCTCTGTTGATTTAGACTGCAGCTGGGATGTAGACTCAGCTGTGATTGACTTTATCTGTTGTGTATGGCTCTGGTTGTGACTTTGTCTCTGAGAAAGGAAGCTGAGACATTTTAGGAACTGTTTTTCATAGAATGTATCCAAAGGCAAGTGAGTTGATGCTTTAGTGGCATTTTTTGTCTTTAGGTATTGGCCGGTGGAGAAATTGAAGGAGGTAAAAGTTGCTGATGCTCTAAAGCACCCTAACTGGAATATGGGGAAAAAATCACCGTTGACTCTGCCACCTTGTTTAATAAGATATGGCATCATTGCTTTGTAATTTGTCATTGTTTTATTTCTCTTTATTAACCTTAATGCTTTATTGAGTTGTTTTCCTTTCCAAATATGAATATCTGGTATCGAAAATGTTATTTGTTCTCAAGGTCTTGAGGTAATAGAAGCACACTACCTTTATGGAGTTGACTATGACAATATTGAGATTATGATCCACCTGCAATCGATAATTCATTCAATGGTTGAGACACAGGTAGGATATGTTGTCTAGAAAATGTACTTGTGTTCAGGATCTGCTTCTTGTTTTTGCCAACACCAAATGCTTTTCTGATGGAGTTTTGGCTGCTTTTATTTACCAGGATTCCTCTATTTTGGCTCAACTGGGTTTTCCAGATTTGCGAGTGCCAATACTATATACAATGTCATGGCCTGAAAGAATATCATGCTCGGAGATAACCTGGCCGCGGCTTGATATTTGCAAGTATGTATTCTTACTAATAAGCTGGTTTGCTTGTATTTCTGATTAGAATGGAAAGGACTGGTTATGAGAAACTCTTTTTCTGGAAATTTGAATTGTTAATGATTTAACATAGTTTCAATTGTCTTCTATTGTCTCTTTTGCTGAGTGGCCTGTAAATCTGTACACACATACTGGTTCGATGTGTCATGGATTAGTGAAGCATTATATGTTTTTATGCAGGTTGGGCTCATTAACCTTCAAAGCTCCAGATTGTGTGAAATATCCTTCAATGGATCTTGCTTATTCTGCTGGTAGAGCAGGAGGAACCATGACTAGAGTCCTTAGTGCAACAAATGAGAAGGCTGTCGAGTTATTTATTAATGAAAGGTGTGTTTCCTTGTTAATATATTTTGCGAGTCTTATACTGGGATTATAAAGTATGCATGCTGACCATAAAACCAACTCTTTTGAAAAGTTCATATGTAAGGATTTTTAGTTTGTTAATCTGTATAGTTTCCCTAGAAAATGATCCATGTTTCAACTTTCAATATACTTAGTACACCAGCCTATCTTTCGAACCAACCATCATTAATTGATTCCAAATGGTAATCCATCATTCATGTTGATTTAGTAGTACCTGCCATGGCTTCTATAGGGTTTATTTTGATGATATATGCATCATTGTCTATATTTGGGGGAACCTCTATTTATGGCACGGAGGCACCAGTTTGGGAAGTCATTAACTCAAATGTACTAGCAGTAATAAGATTGAAGGGTGACTTTGTTTTCTAGTAGTTGTACTGCAGGCTCAAGATAGAAGCAATTTTTTGCCTGTTCTTGGTGTAATTTCTGTTTGCTTATGTCAGTTATTTTTCGTTGAAAATTTTGTTTTTGGTGTTAGGATTGAAACATTTGTTAGGGACTGGGGATATGTGCAGCAGTGATGCTAAATTCACCATGACTCACATATTTTTGTCAATTTCTCGTTTCCCTTTGATCCTTTAATGGCTTGCTTTGTTTTCTATTTGTTTACGAGTTTACTGTTATAGTTTCTTTTCATCACTCCTATAGTTGTAGTTTTCTCATCTGATATTGATAACAACTGTTTGATTTTTTTAATTATTACTATTTATATCACTGCTAACATATCAACATAATCCAGATATTGAAACTTTGGTTAAGAAGAGTTTCAGGGATAAAGAGTACTATATAAGTGCCATACCTTCAAATCAAGTAAGTTTTCCACTGATATGATATA
>LPNX010054577.1:439724-483345 GCA_001517045.1 Pseudotsuga menziesii
TCAGCGCCTTCGCTGGTGGCCGAATCTTCTGCGCGAGGGTCTGGAAACGACTGGTGAGATTATGCAGTATCTCATCAGTGGCTTGCTCCTTTTCCACCATCTCCTGTAGTACTGAAGAAGAGTCTGTATCAGCCTTTTCCTGTGCAAAATTGTCATATGTCTTCAAAATTTTGAGCTGGCTTTCCGCAGCATTGGTCAGCTCTAAGGCTTCATCTACCAGGGGTTGTAGCGCGCTTTCCAACATTGTCACCTTCGTTCTGCAGGACTCGATCTCCTGCTGAAGTTCCTTGCTGCATTTTACTCTGGCCATCTTCTGCATGGGTGGCAACGTCTTGATCTCTATTCGGACTGCGTCGAGCTCATCCTGGCGCATCTTGATGGTTTCCTGAATTTTCCCGACGTCGGGGGGATCCTGTAAATTGGCCCAGGCTTCTATGCTGTCTTCCAGTAGTTTTGCGACACTAGCCATGTTGTCTGATATTTTTGTTGCGGAAGCCTTGATATCCTGCTGGCGCTGCTCTCGTTCCTCTGGAGGAGTCTCGGGAGGGATGCGTAGCTGTAGTTCTGCAATCTGTTGCTGATATTCTATCTTCATTTGTTCCAGTTCAGTGTGGGACTGCTGGGCATATTTTTTCATCTTAGCAATCTTCTGCTTTGGTTCCTCTGTTTCCTGTATGTTGGAGCCAGACAAACTCCGACATGCCTCATCCAACGCTTGTAGTAGTGTAGTTGTTGTCTGCTCGGCCTCTTTCTTCTGATGTTCGATCTCTTGTAGGCGCGCAGCAGAAGTTTTGTACTGCTTGAGGGATTCGTCCAGTTGGACCTGTGACTCTTGAGCTCGGGTATGGATCTCCTTTGTAATCGCGAGCTGTCGGAGGTGCAACTCTGACATAGGTATCTTTGTATAATCTATCTCTGCACTTATGTTTGACGGGGGTCGAGGATCGACGGCAGGCTGCATCATCGTTGCAATGGAAACCTGCCCCTGGGGGTCCCTAAGTGGCCACTGCGCACCGTTCTGTGGTTGGTGTGCCATAGTGCTGCTTGCCGCAGTGCTGGGTGCTGGGTTTGCAATTAGCTCTTTTAATTCTGAGACTCTGGCTGTGAGACTTGCGAGGCTGGCAAGATGTAGCTCCGCAAATTCGGACCATTTTTTAGTAAGCACCAGCGTATATTGTTCAAGGGCATGCTCTAGTGTACTCATTGTGACAGAAGCTTCCTCCTCAATATCTTTATCCTTGGATGCTTTGACCTTTTTACGAGACTGCGGCTTGGTTGCCTCGGCTACTTCGGGCGACTTGCGCTTCGCTGGTAGGGTAGGGTCTGGTATGGTCTTGACCGACTCCTCGTCCTGTTCATCCGGCTCATCCTGTTCACTATCACTATCCTGGTCATTATCATTTATCTGAGATGCATTTGTGTCTTCGCTATCTTCCAACGGGTTTTTCTGCTGCGACTGACTAGTACCTGCGCCAATATTGATAACTGGAGGAACGGAAATAGAAGGTTTTTTTTCTAAATCCTTCAGCCATTCAGCCGGCCATTGCTGAACGATCTGCTGAATATCTAGTTCAGTGGCGACATAGGGTAGTTTGAAACATTGCCGTTGAGGATCTGCACGAGCTTGAAGGAAAACATGATGCATGTCGGCGCTAAAGTGCGCAATCCCCTCGTACTGAGAGAACACCCCATTGGTAAGGCGAGGTGTTCGCAATATCTCATAGTGAAGGCTCATAGCATAAAATACGAACACAGTGTTCGTCATCTGTTGAGTATCCTTGTCTGCTGATACCCAAAGGGAGGCGTACCTTGTTGCCCCCGGTGTGCCAGGGTTTACTTCGACAAACTGAGCTTCAGTAGGTTCCTTCCATCCAACTAACGCAATAAGGATCATAAGCCATGAATAATGAAAAGGTATACCTTTTTCTTGCGCATCACGAGCATCCTCCAAAAATTCCTTTGCCAGATAGGCAGCCCAGTTATAAGTATACCCCTCAGCGCAGTTCATAGCGATCCTGATAACCGGGGCAGGAACTTCAGTTGGCCGGCATTTCCGGATAAGTTTGCAAGCTAAGAGTTCAGCTACAAACCTAATGGGCTGTGCCTGAATTGCGGAAGTATGATACCCCCGTTTCCCTTTTGTCAGGCCAAACCACTCCTTCATGGTTTGTGCAAGCTTTGTGTCTTCATGTTTGGACGGAAACTCGGTTCCCGGGTCCGGTCCCGCCATAGGTAATCCTGTGATCTGGTGGATAAGGGCGGCGTCGATAGGGACTTGTTGGTCTCCTACCCATAGATAGCCGTCATGCACCAAAGCTAGTAACTGCTTGGCCACTACAGTCACATGTATACAGCGGCCAAAATGGGGAATGTTAAATAGCTTGAGCAGGCCAGCTTTGTCCAACCCTGCAGCCCATGGCTGCACTTCCAGTAGTGTGACCTCATGGTCGGGGTACTTGACACGGTGCAAGTATTCGGCTGGGGAAAACTGTGGGAACTTGCTATAGTCATTGGTGTCATGATCACTATACTTAAGCCGATCAATCTTCCCTGTCATACTGCCAATTAGCTGCACTCCTGATGGTAATGAAGGTGTAGCTAATGTAAACTGCTTCGTCCGCTGGGGTAGCTTGGTGCCTGGGCGAACAGGTGGTAAGTATGGTGGTCGTGGCGGCGGAATATTCCCACTTCCCGTGGCCTGGGTGGAACCGGAGGGTTCCATGGAAGGAGGTGCTGGTGTTTGCCCTGCTTACTGCGGTCGGTCTTGGTTGCGTTTGGTGCGAATTTCAGTTCTAGACTTTTTCCTGGAAGACCGCGTCTGCATTGGCCGCGGAGGGGCTGGGGGAGTGACTTCACGGGGAGCTATGGCAGGCGGCCGAACAGAACAGGTGATCAGACCCTCCTGCTCGAATTCTCGGACCAGGGCATCAAGCTCACGTTCAGTGGTCATGGATTCACTCACAAGGTTTAAAGGAATGTAAAATGTGATGTTTCCTATTTTAGGGATCTTCTTATACACGCTAGTAATAAATTCGGGGAGGACAGTGTATTGAAGGCACCAAATCGGATAAAAATCTTGTCCTAGTGAACCATAATTGTCGGTATTGGTTTCAGTACGGTCATTTAGAGCACTTAAATTCCCGCCGCCGCCAAAGTGGTTACCGCCCAACGGTCGAATTTTGGACCTCGAGCCATTTTCACTCAGTAATAGAAGCATGGTCGCAGCCTCGGGGTGATAAGAAACGGCGGCCCAATAGCGTGCTGCGACCCAACCCGACAATATCCATGATAGGATGATTAACTGGGAGGTGCGAGCGTCTGGGCTCCGCCCCTGAAACTTACGTCGCACATCTTGAGCCTGTCGTACAGATGTGGTGCGCGCGACCTCCTGGGAGGTTTTCCATCGGAGCTGAATTCTTGTAGGGCCGTCCCCCCAAACCGTGGTAGCGCCTATTGGTATTCCCAGAGGTTGGATGTTCTGAAACTGAGGTACTGGATACGGCATTCGCAGAAGAGTGTGTCCAAGCTCTGTCGTTCTGGCCTGGGCAGGCAGTTCTCGTGGCTGTGCTCTGAGGCATCGAAGAGACTGGGTGATCTGTGCGCACCTATGGCCATGTAGCTCATACAGTCGTTGCTGCCAATTCTCCAGACCATCATCTGAATCCGACATGCAGGAGCTATCACATTGCCAATCCATTACACCATCAGTATTAGGGTCGACATAATCTGCATCCGTGGCGGTGATGTTATAGATGGGATCTAAAGTATCCTGCTCCCCTTCCTCTCTGAGTGGTTCGGTATATCTTTCTCCTTGGGATGGATCAAGGGGTATAATAACGCGCAGACCATTTCCTTCGAAGGTCATCTGCCGCCTTTTGAGGTTGACGACTGCAGCATTGGCCATGGCCCACTCAATTCCCAGCAGGGCTGGGTAAGGGTTGCTGTTATCAATGATCTCGATTACTTCGAAGTCGGCCAGAGTACTGACCCCATCAATGTCTATTGGGACACTAAGGAGTCTCCCCAGCGGTACAATCTTTTGCTGGTTAGCGAGTCGCAGCTGTATAGGTGACCAGACCAGGGAAGGCATTCCCATTTGTCGCCATGTCTGCTTAGGGAGAACGTTGACATCGAATCCTAGATCGAGGATGACATCAGTCATATCATATTCTCCGATCTGAACATTCAACCTCATTTCCCGTCCCGTTCGTCGGACACGACTAACAGTCTTCTCCTGATCAAGTCCTCTCTGATGGTCTGTGACAGCAAGAACTTTTTGCAGCTCGTTTAGGGCGTTCTGATTGCGCAAGAGTTTCATACAGCTCTGCAAGAAGGAAGATAGCGTACTTACTTTATCTGTCGAGGCCCCCTGCAGCTGCGACGCCTGCTGGTGTTGCTGCGCAGGAAGGTCTTCAGCGCCATCCATATTGGCGCGCCAGTCCTTCAGGACCGGTGTGGTGTCCTTCGCCGGACCAGGGGCAGGTCATTTGTTACAGATCTGTTGGGAGCTCAGTGTGGTAGGCTGTTCTGGCGAGTCTTGAGAATGTGTCACAGCCCCACTCCGGGTGACCACATTGAGGGCGGGTGCAGGTCGTTGTTCCACAGAAATCAACTGAATATTTGAGGTAGGGCTACGGCTATTTTCCTGTATCTTTGCAAGGAGCTGCGGACATTGTTCAATGACGTGATCTACTTCGCGGCAATACCGACATGTCGTAGTGGGGTTTCGACAGTCACGGGCCAAATGACCAGCTTGGTTGCAATTGTAACACACAACCTGGCCTCTACCTCTACCAGTCATTCCACCCCGACTGCGACCATCAAAAGCACCTCTGCCGGGGTTGCCACCTCGGTAGCCATAAGCATCATTATTCTGGTTGTCGTTATGGACTCGGTAAGCATCAGAGGTACGCTCTCGCATAAGGTCATAGCTGCGACATTCTTCTTCATTATGGCCAACAGACTTACAAAACTGGCAGTAGGGATTTTTGGGGACTGGGACATATCTTTGAAGAAGAGGGCAGTGCTCAGGGCGATGCTGGCCAGAGATGCGGCAAATATCACAATATAGCACACCAGTATTGACTTGGGTAGATGCGCCAGAGGAAAGATAAGTTCTGACCATAGGGAACTGGTCCCTATCATGACCCTCAGTCCGACATTGTGTACACCAGACCTCCTCGCGGCTGGTTTTAGCTTTCTTCATGTCACGAAGTTCCAGGGCCATTGCTGCCAGCTGCGCTTGGATTTGAACAAGACCCGAGTTGTCTCCAACGGGAGCAGTTTCTAGCTTCATTGCGATTTCCAGGGCCTCCTGTTCGTCAGCAACCTTCTGTTGCATAAGCGGCGTTCTGATAGTTGGCAGTAGCGCAGCAATAAACCATTCCTTGTGCTGTGCAGGACTAATGGTAAAGCTGACTTGATCTAATAAGATTTTGAATCGCTGGTCGAAGTCCCACACAGATTCGCCGCGCCGCTGTTGAATCTCTTTGAGTTCAGTGATGCTCTGTGATTCTGATTTCGGTTTCTTAAATTCCTTAATGAGGGCGGCTTTGATTTCATCCAAAGTAGGGTTCTTGTTGCTAGAAAATTTCATGAACCAGGTCAAATCCCGGTCGCGAAAAGAAGTAATAAGCTGTGCAGTGCACAGATCCATGTCAGTAATACCCTTCGCGGTCCAGACGGCTTCACACAAAAACCAGAACTGCTCTGGGTCTTCTGATCCCGTACCTTTGAAAAGGGGCAGCTTAATATCATCAGCTAGGTGGGCCATATTGGGTTGGTGCGGTTGAGGGGGCGGGAAAGCCGTGGACGGAGGGGGGTTTACAGGGTTAGGGTGACCTCTGGTTGGACTTGGACTTGGTTGTCTGGCACACTGCGGCCGAACTTTAGGGGTCACAAAGTGACGTTGGGGCGTAGTAGGAGGATGTCCTTCTGGGTCAGCGTGTAACGGGCTGTTAGGGGGGAGTGTGGTGGTCTGTTCAGAAGAGTAGGATTCAAAACTGCGTTTGGACCGTGGCTCACTTTGGGGCAACCCCGTGGGCGCGTCGAAAGTATTTTCACTTGCAAACATATGTTAGTACTAGCAGTCTGACTCGAGTAATAAGATGCCCTTTTCAACCAATAGTATTTTAATCTTTAAGCTTAAGGAATTTAAAAACTTACCACGGGGCCCTGTAAAGAACTGTCGTTCAGCTTCACTGAAAGAAGTACTTGTATCTATGGCGAACTCTGTCACAAAGGCCTCCAACGTTCGCGTCGTCCAGAAGTCAACAGCGCGCGAGACCTCGTTGTTCACGTTTTTCACAAGATTGACCCTTGCGGGGGTCCACGGATGAATCCGGCGCTTTTGAAAGTTCGTCCTTCTTTCCGTTAACCTAGACAACCACTGGTGCAATTCTATAGGGAAACAACCAAAGAAAATTTCATAAGTATCACAAAAAACATATCGTTGTAAAAAGTCACTTGCGCTTCGGCGCGGCTTCGTATTTTCTTGCTGCGCAAATTGTAGACAGGTCGCAGCGAACCAATCACTGACGTCCTGCACCGAGGGCCTCCAGATCATAGCCCTTATGGTACCAGGTAAACCCCTCACGAGCAGTTACTGAGTTCTACCGGCAACGGAACCAATTTGTTGGGCACTTGGGCAGACCCGGGTTAATGCTTTACTCGTCGCACCAACAAAAGACCCACTGTGTTGGCCCTTTCGGCAACAACCTGCGCGCAGGTTGCAGTCTCACCCGAAACAGCAATGGGGTGCCGCAGAATCAGGTTTCTGCATGCAGAGAGGGGTATTACTGTACCTTATCCTTTCTAGATAATTACTAATTAACTTCTGATCAGCTTATCAATCATTCATATATATTTCACAGCATATTAAACAAACCAAATTTGCATAACCCACTACAGGGAATTCACAGCGCAGCTTAGTAGTAACAGAGATCTTATATTATCAGATATATTCAGCTAATGCATGGAAATAACAAAACAGGAACAACACAACAAAACCACAACACCAAATATAACGTGGTTCACCCCCAGTGTAGGGGCTACGTCCACAAACTGTGTTTTATTCCTCTTTCCTCAAAACCCCAGTTTATCTGCGCACTTAGCTGCAGATTCCTTCTTCCTCTTGACAGCCGCGCACACAGCAGCAGGCTTCTGCGCACACAGCTGCATACCTTTCTCACTTTCTTACAAAAACCCTCTGCGCACACAGCTGCAGAGGTCGTCCACGCACACAGCTGGGACTTGTTCCTTCCTTACAAAATCCAACCTTACTTTACCTTGTCTTTCTTACCTCAAAAACCTAACCTATCCATTTTCCATAAGCGCTTATTTATACTGTGCAGCTTTACAAAAACCATGGTCTTAAACCATGGGCACCCACAAAAACCCCTAAACCCTGGATTTAACCCATGGGTTTATTACAAAAAGAGAGGGTTTTGACTTACCCTGACACCCCTAAGACTATTTCGACCCAATGCTTTGCTTACAACTTAACTGCGGAGTTACCCCCTATGGAGTATGCGCCCCAACAGCAATTCCATAGTGTACCAGCAGTGGTGGTTGTCAGCTACTACTTCATTCATTAAAAGACCACTCAGTGAACTATATCTTCATAGTAAATGAACAAATAGTTAGCAAGGGTTTGAAGCCCTAATGAGGAAAAACTATCACTTTGAATTATTTTTGTGTAAACAGATCTGATTTTCAGGATCTATAAATTTTGTAAAAGGCTATAAAGCCAATGATTATTTGATTAATAAAGGTTCGACCCTGGGGATTTGTAAGCCTATTTCATTATCAAGCATCTCATCTAGTTTATTCTAAATATGATCTCTTTTGTTGTGATCTGTTCAACCATCTTCTTTATCGTTACTGTGTTTATTTCCTGAATGTGCATTTAGGTAACTTTCAGATTTATTAAAAGGCCAATAGTTGTCATCCTATTGGTTATTTAGTGATATTTGATTTATAAACACCATCCTCAGCGGGATTTATCCATTTATATGCATTTGTTATGTGTGTAAGTCTGTCAGTCTACTGAGTTCTCCATCCCTGCACCTTTTTGTCAAACTACTAAACAAGTTGTAATTAAAAGCCTTATGATTGAGTGAGCCTAATGCATGTCTTGAGAGTGAGAGCTTATATAGGTTATCCGGCTTGATCCAATTCAGAAAAACCCTAAAAACAGTTTAAGTTACCAGGCATCCTCGAGCTACAACCTAGAGGAGTTTCCTGGAGTGATAACAAAGTGGCGCCGTTGCCGAGGAGAGGAGATTGAAGCTCAGCTTCCCTGGGAGATGACATAGATCCATGCTTTGATGATAGACAAGGCTTGGGCATCATTACGGTTGTAATCATCTATCTGGAAACTCCATTGATATAAGGTGGCTTCAAGAAGACCAAGTACCAGAGAAAACCCAAAGGGGCCACCAACAACACTCGTTTTAGATCCAAAATAAATCTTGAGGAAAGCTAGGGCTTCACTAAGACAGACCAATAGTGCTGCACAAAATGCTACATCAGGTATTTCAAGAAATCTTTCTGTTTTTATTTCTTCTGCTAAAACTCTTAATTCCAAAAAAAAAATTATATTAGAAAAATCTAGGGCTTGGGCATCCTCAAGCACTGCTGCTTGTGAAGATCTAATCCCTGGTGACTCCACTAGGATAAGTATACCACTGCCTTCTCAACAAATATCCTCATCAATGCTACCTTCCACCTCCATCTCCATACCCATTTCCAATATGGCTACCCCTTAATTGTCCAAGATGGAAAGGATCCTAGTAGCTAGGTATGCACCCCTAGTTTTGCCAAATCCTCTTGCAGCCATGCCTACCGGGGATTACCTCAAGTATATGCGTAAGTTTATAGGGGATGGGGATTTCACTATTGAAGAACATCTAGAGGCTTTTTATAGCTATACTGAAAATATAAATATAGAACAAGAAGACGTATGGACCAGAGTTTTTGTGCAAAGCCTAGATGGCCAAGCTAGAAAGTGGTTTAAGGAACTGCCTGCTGGGTCAGTGGTAGGCAATGAAGCCCTAGATAACATTTTCCTAAAGCATTGGGGAGAGAGGAGAGACCACGTCTACTACATCATAGAGTTCAGCAACCTAAGAAGAGAAAATGGTGAGTCTATCTCCAACTTTACCAAAATATTCAACAACATGTACAGCAAGATCCCCATTGAGATTAAGCCCACTGGTACCTCAGAGATGATAACTTATGCAAATGATTTTGACACTAAATTCTACCTACTTCTTAGAGAAAGGAGGTCTTCCTCGTTATCACGCATGCAGGATGTTGCCCTAGAGGTAGAGTCAAACATTCTGGCATCTCAAAAGGTCAAAGGGAAAGTAGACAGGAGAAGGCAGCTAGAAGAATATAGTGGGGCTTCGGCATCAGAGAACAAGATTGAAAAAATGACCAAAATATTAGATAACCTGATTGCTGAAATGTCAAAATTGAAAGACCAAGGACATGTACCGGTGAGGGGTAACGGGCCAAGTGACTTTGCTCCTCGAAACCCACATTTTGTTCCTTATAGAAGGGGAAACCCCCCTGTTCATATTCTTAGAAGGGAGAGAAATAAAGGGGAAGACCAGAGGATAAGAGCTCTATTTCAAAATGTTGTCTTAGAAGAAGAGACAAAATTCATTGAAGACGAAGGATAAGCTGAAGACAATATCCACTGCATGGAGGATGAGGTGGACTATTCTTTTCTAACCCAAGCAAAATATGAAGAAGCTCTGATTGATGAGCAGATCGTTGAAGAGGCTGTCTATCAGGATGATAGTCAAGAAGGTTACCAGCTAAGGTCTAGGTTGGTTGCTCCCCTCAAGAAGAATGATGCACCTAACAAGCAGCTTTTTGCACCTGCTAGAAAGGTTGTTGTTTTACCAAAGAAAGTGGTTTTTTCCTCCAAAACATTACTTAAACCAACACCTTCAGCCACACCTGGTCATGTCCAACTCAAACCTACAGCTCATGAGCTAAGGTTTCCAAATAAGCTGCATTGTGCTTTCAAACTTGAGTCTGAAATTCAAAAATTGAAAATCTCGTTCCCTCTAATTGAGTAGATGAAGAACGATGCATTTAAAAACTCCATTCTAAATTTCCTTCAGCCGAAGGTGCAGATTGACACTGACTTCATGAACCTGCAAGATGAAAATCCTGTTGTAACCCTGGGACCCATGATTGAAGACCTAAAGGACTCCTCGCCACCATTCTATATATCTCTAAACATCCATGATAAAATCCTCCATAACTGTGTGCTAGATTTAGGAGCCTCTCACAACCTAATGCCAAAATCTATAATGGATGAGATCGGGCTCAGCATTACCAAGCCCTACCATGATTTATTCTCTTTTGACTCCAGTAAGGTAAAATGCCTAGGTCTCATCAAAGATCTCATTGTAAACCTAATGCAGCTACCTTCAAAAGCCTAATGATGGAAATCGTGGTGGCCAATATTCCTCCAAAATTCGACCTCTTGCTGTCCCAGTCATGGAGCAAAAGATTGGGTGGCACCCTTCAAATGGATCTCACATATGCCACTACTCCCATGTTCGAAGGGGAGACTAAGAGACTGTACAGCGAAAATCAGCTAGCATACATCATAAGCAAAGAAAGTCGCTCAGTGCATTACTCGATCTACGCCATAGACACCGATTTCGGATCCTATATCTTGCAAATCAATGATAATTAGTAGACATCAGTTCAGCACACTAATCCCATGCGTCCACAACCCAAAGAAGTCACAACAGCGATTTGAACCATGTATTTCGATGGGGCAAGCGCTCAGAACTCAACAGGCGTAGGTATAGTCTTGATCTCCCCATCTAATGAGAACATTCACTTATCTTATAAGCTCAATTTCTAGACCACCAACAACGTAGCAGAGTATGAATCCTTGCTACTGGGAGTTAAAGCGACCAAGGAGATGGGGATCATGTGTAGTAATATTTTTGGGGATGCAGACCTCATCATACAGCAGGTAAACAACACTTTTCAGACGAAAAATATCATATTGAAGGCCTACAGGGATGAGGTATGGAAATTCAGAGACTCATTTATGTTTTTTGAACTGTCACATATTCCTAGGGATTTGAATCACCTGGCTAATTCTCTAGCCCTCTTTGCAAGTCTTTTTGTTCCTCCTTTACCCCCTAAGCTAAGCTATGACTTTCAAGTCAAACACAGACCCTCTCTGCCAGACAATGTAAAATTTTGGAGGGTGTTTGAAGATGATGAGGAGATTAGTAAATTCCTTCAGTTAGTGGATGAGTTCTCTGACATACACATAGACCAGGAAAACCTTAACATGGAGGAATCTAAATAGCTCAAGTTAAAAAATAAAGTGACTGAGCAGAATATTGTCCAATTTCCCAGCAACCACATACCTTGAGGTCTAGTACCACTGGAAGAACTATTTGATCACAATGACGTCCCTTTCAATCCTGCCAAAAGGGAGCTAGATCCTGCCATCCAAGAGCACAACATAGGAAGCCAGAGCCATCCAAAACTAATAAATCTATTCACTAGTATAATAGCTGAACATAATTCTAAATATTACAGCTTGATAGAAGAGTTCGTTGATGTCTTTGCATGGGAATATAGTGACCTAAAAACATATGACACCAACATCATCTAGCATAGGATTCCTTTGGAGAAGGACACCATTCCTTTCAAACAGAAACTAAGACCCATCAGCCCTCTTATGTTACCAGTGATTGAGAAAGAGATCCACAAACTCCTCAAAGCCCAGATGATAATCCCCATCAGGTATTCCAAGTGGATCGTAAATCTAGTAGTGGTGAGAAAGAAAAATGGAGAAATCAGGTTGTGTGTGGATTTTAGAAACTTGAACAAGTGTTCCAAAAAAGAAAACTATCCACTGCCCAAAATGGAACATCTACTACAAGGAGTCTCAGGGACCAGGGTCATGTCCTTCCTTAATGGCTTCTCTGGATACAACCAAGTGACTATGCACCCAGATGACCAAGAGAATATTGCCTTTACGACCCCTTGGGGCACCTTCATGTATGCTAAAATTCCATTTGGGATAATGAATGCAGGGGCTACTTTTCAGAGAGTTATGGACCTAGATTTTGTAGGGATAAAAGATAAATATGTGCTGATATATTTGGATGACTTAATAGTTTACTCTCACAGCCATCATGACCACTTACAACATTTAAGGAAGGTATTTCTGAAGTGCAGAAGGTATGGAATATCACTAAACCCCAAGAAGTCCTAGTTTGCACTCAATGAAGGAAAGCTCCTAGGCCACATAGTCTCAGCTGAAGGTGTAAAGATCGATCCAGTAAGAGAGGAAGCAATTTAGCAGCTATCAATACCAAGGTCAAAAAGAGACATTCAGTCCTTTTTAGGAAAGATAAACTTCGTCAGGAGATTTGTTCCAAATTTCTCTGAGCTGGTAAAGCACATAACAACCATGTTAAAAAAGGATGCAGAAATAAAGTGGACCGACCAGGAAAGAAATTCTTTAGAATACATTAAGAAAGCCGTCATGGGGGTCCCAACCCTTATTAGTCCCGACTACACCCAGGGTTTTTACATTTTCTCTTTTGCATCTTATGACACAGTGGAAGCTATACTGTTACAAAATAATGATGAAGGTCTTGATCATCCAATTGCTTTTTTTAGCAGAACCCTGAGAGATGCTGAGCTGATGTATGATCCAATTGAGAAGCAAGCTTATGCTCTTAGAAAATCTTTGAAGAACTTGAGAATCTACATTCTCCATGCGAAGGTCATTGCATATGTCCCTTTAGCTACAGTGAAGGATGTTTTGACTCAGCCTGACATTGATGGGAAGAGGGCTAAGTGGATTTCCAAACTCATTGAGTTTGATGTAGAGGTGAAGCCCACCAAGTTGGTGAAGGGATTAGGTCTAGACAAACTCATGGCCAAAGAAAACTATGAGCTGCTGGGAATGAATTTCACATATGTCAGATCAGCAAAGGTGCAGAATATGGTAGCAGCTGAAACAGAAGTAAATCAAGACCAGAATAATAGTCCAGTAGTAGTTGAGAACATATTTTCATGTGAGTGGTACTCAAGCATCATTCAATTTTTGCTAAAATTAGAAGTTTCTTCTGATCTTACTCCAAACCAAGCACGAGCTCTTAAACTGAAATCTGTTAAGTTTTGCATAATTAACAATTTGCTGTATTGGAAATATCAGTTTGGAATTTTGTTAAGATGTCTATATAAAGAGGAAGTAGAGAAGGTCATGCATCACTTTCATTTTAGTACCTCTGGAGGCCACCACTACTAGAAAACCATAGCCCACAAGATATTAAAAGTAGGACATTATTGGCCAGTCCTCTTTGCTGATGTATGCACTTTTGTAAGGGCCTGTGACCAAATTCAAAGATTTGTAGGGAAGTGGCAGCTCAAATCCTTGCCGCTTAGGCTCGTTACAATGAATGGGAATTTCCAACAATGGGTTCTAGATTTCATAGGTGAAATAAATCCATATTCCAGTGGATAGCATAAATGGATCTTAGTAGCCACTGACTGCTTTACCGAATGGATAGAAGTAATACCCACCAGAAATGCCACTCACCAAGTCATCATGAGATTTTTATATGAGAACATCTTCAGCAGATTTGGTTTCCTGGTAAGATTAGTGACTGATAATGCATAGGCTTTTAAGGCTAGAGCATTAGTTAAAATGTGTGAATCAATGGGTATTCAACTAGTGCACTCCACATCCTATTACCCACAAGGCAATGGCTTGGTTAAGTCATCCAACAAAAGCTTAGTCAGAATCATCCAGAAAATGCTAGAGACAAATCAGAAAAGATGGGATTCAAAGCTTAAGTTTTCCTTATGGGCTGATAGGGTGACAGACAAAAGATCCATAGGGACTTCTCCTTTCAATTTGGTTTATAGCATTGAGGCCATCTTTCCTATTTAGCTCGCCCTTCCAATGGCAAAGTTCTTTCAGGAAGAGGAAGATGAACCAAATGACATGATGAGAAGGATGATGGATTTGGTGGAGTTACAGCAGGTCAGAGAGAAAGTGGTAGGAAAATTAGAGGCTCATCAATAGAGGATAAAGGGCATGTTTGACAAAAAATAAAAGGCAGAAAACTTCCAGGTCGAATATTGGGTCCTCAAGTGGGATGCTGTCAGACAGGACAAGGGGAAACATGGAAAATTCGACTCTTTATGGATTGGCCCTTTTGTTATAGACCAAGTATATGAAAATAACGCCTTCAAATTTCTGAATATGGAAGGTGAAGAGGTATTCGATGGCCCAGTAAATGGGTCGTTCCTAAAACAATATTTTATTTGAGGCTCTGAGTTGTGTTATGATTGTAAGCTAGTAGATAGTAGGTTGTTTTTCCTTCAGAATAAGACTCCATGCCCAATGGAACAATAAAGAATAGTGTTAATTTGCTTAGTTGTTTTAGGGAAAGGCATTTTGGTCTGGCTTCATGGGACCTCACAGGGAGGTTCCCATCCCCAAGTAGGAGCCAAATGTTATCTCCCAAAATAAAATAAATTTATTTTTGATAGTATGAAGAATTTAAATCATGCAATGAAGGATATGAAGATCACTAGCAGTTTTGAAGACCTCTATTTTTTATGCAAATTTCACAAAGTTGTGGCTTCGGTGGCTTGGATAAGGATCATAACATCTCATTAGCCACTGAAATATGGAAGATAAACAGCAGGTGGAAGACCCCTTTGGTAGATAGACGTATTTCTGAAAATTTTTGAACACCATCGGAGAATTTTTTGAACACCAATCGGAGGTTTTAAAGAATACAGATCGGAGAGCTAATTCCCAAAGGCGCCACAATGACGAAAGAAAAACTCACTGCGGGTTCCGAAACAATATAGAAGATCATCGGCGTCAGAACATACAAGGAATAAGGATCGGAAATTTATTCCACTATGGCACCGAAATGGTGGAAGACTTATAGACTACGACTTCCGCGTGAAGAGGAAATCATCGAAGATTGAAAGGACTAAAAACTAATCGTTAGATAGTTTAGAACCAAGTAGCTCCGTGGCGATCGGAAGAACTATAGACTAATTGTTGTCACAAATAGTCCATTAAGGAGCCGTAACTATGGAAAACATTGAGGATTGAAGTGTCGATGGGCTAGAGGAAATAGATGCCGATCATCGATGTAGAAACCGTCATGAGTTCCACAATGTGATGAACATTTCGGCAATCGAGCAATAATCATTTTGATAGCGCATAACAAAAAATCATCGCCAATCGGAGGGAATGAAAAATACGCATCGAAACTTGACAGGACTATCGATCAGTGAGCTAGTTCCCTAGGGTGTCGAAATGACGAGAAACCAACTAACTACGGGTTCCGCCACAACATAAAAACTTCGGCGATCAGAGGCTCAAGGGACTAAGTATTAGCGAGCTAGTTCCCTAAGGAGCCGCAGTGGTAGAAGAAATATAGACTAAGGCATCCGATCAGTCACAGAAATCATTCTGATAGCATGACAAATGAAGATCATTGGTGATCGGAAGGCAAACAGACTACTGAACAACAATTTTACAACAAAGCATCTACGCATTATCGGTGACACAAGGGACTACAAGCTCCGATTTTATCATCTACTGACCTCCGATAGCGATAAAGCGAGATCGCTAATATTCAAGCATATAAGGTGTTATTTGGTTCGTTTCACCTCCAAAATTGTGGCCATGTTCTGATGAAAGGCTTCGATACATTATTATTACCGATCCCAATCACTAATGAAGAAGCCGTCGTGATGCTAGGGATCTAAGGAGCTGACATTACGACAAGGATGAGACTTAGGGCACCGATGGAATAGAGGAGAAAGGCTCCGATCAGTGATTGCGGCAGTAAACTGCGGAAACATCGAGACTTGGGGCACCGAAACTGTGGAAACGATGAGACTTGGGGCACTGATGAGCTAAAAGAAAAATCCTCCGATCGACGACAAAGTAAAAATTGGGTGGGATAAACAAGGAAAAGCACTTCAGTTGAATGTCAATACACTGGTTGTTGGTGGCAATTCCACAGCATACCAGTAGTGGTGGTTGTCAGCTACTAATTCATTCATTAAAATACCACTCAGTGAACTAGATCTTCACAGTAAATGAACAAATAGTTAGCAACAGTTTGAAGCCCTAACGAGGAAAAACTATCACTTTGAATAATTTTTGTGTAAACAGATATTATTTTCAGGATCTCTACATTTTGTAAAAGGCTATAATGCTGATGATTATTTGATTAATAAAGGTTTGACCCTAGGTATTTGTAAGCCTATTTCATTATCAAGCATCTCTTCTGGTTTATTCTAAATACAAGCTCTTTTCTTGTGATTTGTTCAGCCATCTTCTTTATCATTACTGTGTTTATTGCCTGAATGTGCATTTAGGTAACTTTTAGATTTATTAAAAGGACGATAGCTGTCATCCTATTGGTTATTTAGTGATAATTGATTTATAAATACCATCCTCAGTAGGATTTATCCATTTATATGCATGTGTTATGTGTGTAAGTCTGCCAGTCTGCTGATTTCTCCATCCTTGCACCTCTTTGTCAAACTACTAAACAAGTTGTAATTAAAATCCTTGTGATTGAGTGAGCCTAATGCATGTCTTGAGAGTGAGAGTTTATATAGGTTATCCGGCTTGATCCAATTTAGAAAAACCCTAAAAACAGTTTAAGTTACCAGGCATCCTCAAGCTACAACATAGAGAAGTTTCCTGGAGTGATAAAAAACATCATCATCATCATCATCATCATCATCGCCATCATCATCACCATCATCACCATCCTCATCCTCATCATCATCATCATCATAAACATCATCATCATCATCATCATCATCATCATCATCATCAACATGATCATCTTCATCAACATCAACATCATCATCATCATCATCAGCAGCATCTTCAACATCATTATCATCATCGCCATCATCATCATCGTTGTCACCATCGACATCATCATCATAAACATGATGATCATCATCATCACCATCGTCATCGTCATCATAAACATCGTCATATTCATCTTCGTCTTCATCATCATCATCATCATCATCATCATCATCATCATCATCATCATCACAAACATCTTCATCATCCTCGACTTCATCATCATAAATATCCTCACCATCTTCGACTTCATTATCATCATCATCGTCTTCATCATCACCATTGCCATCATCCTCATCCTCCTCCTCCTCATCATCATAAACATCTTCATCCTCATCACCATCATCATCATCATCATCAACATGATCATCATCATCAACATCAACATCATCAACATCATCATCATCATCAACTTCATCATCATCATCACCATCATCATCATCAACATCATCAACATCATCGTCATCATCATCATCCTCATCATCATCATCATCATAAACATCCTCATCTTCATCTTCATATTCATCTTCATCATCATCATCATCATCAACATGATCATCATCATAAACATAAACATCATCAACGTCATCATCAACATCATCGTCATCATCATCATGATACACACACACAAATCCCTATGTCAGACCTTACCACTAGCACCCCCTGCCTTATCTCTCTAGCACACACACACAAATCCCTGTGTCAGACCTTACCACTAGCACCCCTTAACCTATCTCTCTCTCACACACACACACATTCATATGTCTCCCATAACCACTAACACCCCCTAACCTATCTCTCACACACACACATATCCCCATGTATCCCCTTATTACACACCCCTAGAGTTGTGAAAAAATATAGTTAGGTTGAATAAAGGGGGAATGTTAAGGCGCAAAGACTAAGGGAGTGCTTGTTAATTCCCCCTAAACCTTGAATGATCCCTTATCCATGCAACTACCTTCTTAAATGCTCCAAAATTCTATTAGAGTAAAATGCGCATTATCCAAAAAGAGCCCCCATTTTTGTTAACAATAACGCGTGCGCATTTATCCTTTTTATAAACAGTAGTAGTTGTTGTCCGAGAAACACTCTAAACACATTTTCACAGGTTTGACAATCTGCACACAAATTCAGGTTACAAACAATGCGTGAACATTATCTTCTTCACCATATTTTCACACAATCTTGTTTTGTGAATCAAGCATCTCCACCACAAGTTTCTAAGTTCTGTTTGGAGCATGGTATACATTGACAAGCAAGAAATAAAGAATGAATTGAGCAAGAAAGAATCCATTAATTGAGCAAGGAGCCACATGGATCATCTCCACCATTGTTTTTCTTGCAATTGAGGAGCTAGAAAAGGAAACATTAACTTCGTCACTGTGGTGGAGTATGTAGACACAATTGAGCAAGAAAGAAACCAAGTTTGGATAATTTCCCATTGAGGAGCACCATACAACATTTCTACCATTGTTTTTGTTGCAATTGAGGAGCTAGCAAAGGAAATGTATTCTTCCCAATCTACCCCCTAGCTCAAGAGTATGTAGACACAATTGCTCAAGATATTTACCAAGCTTGGGGAATTTCCCATTGAGGAGCACCATAGAGCATCTCTACCATTGTTTTTCTTGGAATTGAGGAGCTAGAAAAGGCAACATTCTTCCCAATCTTCCCCCTATCTTGAGTATCTAGACACAATTGAGCAAGAAAGAAACCAAGACTGGGTAGTTTCCCATTGAGGAGCTAGCAAAGGAAACCATAGATATCATTGATCATTGTGGTCATGGGAAAATCACACAATCAAGCAAGAAAATCAGCAAGGAAGCAGATACCCAATGAAATCCTTGAAGAAATTAGAGAGAATAAAATAAATGGCATGACCAATCGAAGACACTCTATGGGCACTCAACCAATTCCGATTATTGAGGATGTCATAGTTCTTCCTACCAATCAACATCAAGAAAGATAAAAGCATTCGCTCGAGGGGTCTTCAGTCACCATATCAGTAGAAGAATGAGCACTGCATGGCACTGATCAAGGAGTAAAACGTAGGTGCACATCAAGGCCACCTGAAACCTTTGCAGATTTAATTGAATGTGGGTATACAAGTGACTAAGTTAGAGAGACATTGAATGCCAAAGGTATGCTCGAAGAAGACAATGTTGTTCAGACAACTCAAGAGGATTTCCAATTGCCACCATCTGACCTTCAAGAAGACAAGGAAGGACATGAAGCTCATGTTCAAACACCAAACTGACCAGGTGATATGGTATAGGGTGGAATTCCAACCTCCCTACCTCCATTAGCAACTTCACGCCGAAGAACTCCAAAACGTATACAAATTGATGAAAGTCATATTGGTTCGCTTGAAGGTACATTGTCTAAAGGCAGTATTGCATATCAAGCTCAACAGATACTTGTCAACAATTTTGATTCTAAATGTGATGGAGATAAATGTAGATTATTTATATCATTGTTAAAATCTAGGTCTATGACTGTTGTTAGGAAAACATAAGGATAAAGATGATAAACAGTTTTGAACCAAATTCTTATGTTGTCAGAAGTTTGGTAGATAGATTTAGTAATATTGGAAAGAAATCTCGTTCAAAGGATCATAATGCAGCTCGCCACGTGTTGTCACAATCAATCATGAACAAAAGCACCAGGGCCCTTTTCCTTCTTAAGCCTACATCCAAACTTGTAGGATTGGATATCAAAGCACTCCGTAGGTATTGTTCTAAAAGAGAACAACTTGACTCTGGTGAAACAGATGTCTGGTCCTTCGTTGGCAGGTTTCCATGCTCCGATATGAAGCTCATTGATGCAGCAAAGGGACTCATGCAAGAGTTTTTCCATGACAATAGTAGACCTTCATCCAACCAAAAAGATGTACTAAAATTGAGAATGGGTTCAAGGGATCGTGAGCCCCACATTAAACATTTTCTTGACATGACACAAACAGAATTATATGAGAGGTTTAGGCATGAACATAATGAACTTAACTTGGGCCAAATATCCTTTGATAAATGCAAACCATGGTATGTTAAAATAAACACAACACGTAACACATGTTGTTGTCAATATCACATTGAGTACGCTTATTATTATGACACATATATACATATATTGTGTGTTTTGCATAACACTATTGTGCAGGAACACTCAACTACATTGCCACCAACATCTTCTAGAGAGTTTATCCATAGCATATTGTGTAGAAGGATAGAATGTTGCACATTTTATCAAAGGCCTTGTGTAGATGGGACATGCCCAAGGTGTGGTGGAATGGCATTTTTGGACAAATGCATACATGTCACCGATGAGCATGAACTTGGGATACATGAAGTGAACTTGCAGTCATTAAAATATGTCACGTATGATATCGGTGGAGGGAATGAAAGGAAAAAAACACAATTGGTCACTTCCTAGGTTAGCAACGAGTTCTTGAGTTGTATTTTTTCCTATTGATATCTATTGCTACTTCATATATGTAACAACCTATTGATCTATGCATATTTATTATTGATCTACCAGGTACTGGTATGCAAATTCATGGAGGAATTCTTTGAAAAGACACAATAGTATGTAAAGCATGTACATGTGGCTCGTTGGCAAGATGAGCAGTTTAGAGCGTGCAGGGATACATTTCCTATTGGAACTATATTATCAGTCGTCAATTTTGCAGAAAACTACTCTCTTCAACCACAAAATGATCTTCATAGTCAATATTATCACTCAAATCAAGTCAGCATAATGGTCCATATCACCTATAAACATGGGGAAGATAGTACTAAAGAGAACAAGGTTATATTGAAGGAGTATCACTTTTACATAAGTGATGACAGGTCTCATGACTTGGATTTTGTACAACAAAAATTTCAATTGTTCTACAAAAACTTGGAGGATTACAATATACAGATGGAACAACATTAGATTTGGTCTGATGGTTGTGCGAGGCAATTCAAAAATTCCCATGTCTTCCAACGGTTTTGTATTCTCCAAAAGAGGCACAAGGTGCCACATATTTGGAACTATTTTGAGACCGGACATAGAAAAGGGGAACATGATGGAGCAGGGGCATGCATCAAGACTACATTACGTAGGCAAGAGATGAAATTCACAACTATTTCTCTCATCCGAGATGCAAAGACCATTGTTGCATGGTGTTCTTCAGTGATTGGGCAGGGAGCTAGAAGGAAAGAAGACCAATCATCTCAAAAAGCACATGTACATAGATATTTTGGGAGGTGGTCGATGTAGATCGATCACACCTATATGAGTGCAAGACCGTCCAAGGAACTCATGCATTCCATTCAGTTAGGACGTCAGACAATGCTATAGTTGAAATGTCGACAAGAAAACTCTCTTATTTTTGTTATCCATGTAGCCGTGGTGAATGGGACAACTGTGAATCCACAGATTAGGTTGACAACTGGGATCGTGTATCACTCCCCATTGGCTGAAAAAAAACTTCAGAATTATCCCAGTTGGAGGAGGGCCAGTAGAGTATTTCACATGACTATGACCACATTTCAGATCTCATACAACCAAGTTCGACTATTATGTTGATCACTTTGAAATGTTCGACGACTAGTTGTGTTTAGTTAGCTGACTCCTAGGTCTGCACTTTATTTTATGCAGGACACATATATGCAGTGGTTTCCCCGAGAGACAATGAATGGCACACTGAATAATGGCTGGCATGTTTCTTGGATGGGAAGCAGACCCTCATTGTCTCATTAAGTGACTCCGAGGGCAATGATTTCCCGATTGGGTCAATGGTTATCAAAGGGGAATATTTGACACAGGTTTCCCATGCAAGAAAGAAAAAATGTTATGTATTTGAATATTATAGACTAGGTCAAATTGTATACCATTATACAAACTTAGTTATTGGCACAAACCTCCAGCTATAAACAATGCCAAACAAGAACTCATCAAAGTCACGATACTTGTTTCCCTACTTCGAGCATGAGAGGCTAAAGGATACCATTGCTATTAGAGGTGATCCCAATGGTCTAGTCGAATGACCATAGGTAGGTAGTAAGGTATGTGGTAGTCAGATATTTTGGTTTCATGCTCTCATTGATTATTTGCAGTTTGATACATTGAGCGCTTGATATATTGATAAATTCAATAGACTTCTACAATGGATTTGTTGTATTATATTGATACTTACATGACTCATTCCTTATATCCCAAGACCATTATCTACCACTCTATCTGGGATATGTCTATTGCACTTTCCTTGAATCTCGAAGTTGATCCTATAAGGACATATCCTTGAATCCGATAATTATCTCCTTCACTCCAATAATTTGTTTCTCCCAGGTAGGGATTCAACAGGTGTCCCTTAAAGCCTGTAGGAGGTGGGAATCAACGTGCCATAGAATCATGACCATTTCTTAGATCCATGAACCGTCATCTCCGTTGGATTCAGGACATCGGGCTAGTTCTAGGGAGTCCCTCTAATCTGGTTCCATGGATAACAGACCATTTTTTTGGTCAATTTTGGAAACTAGGGTTTTGCTCAGTAAATGAATGTGAAATTTTTGCACATGGGGGTCAAATTCGCATATTGCTCAACCGTGAAGGTGTGGATAGTGTTCCCACATAACACATGGCTAAACATGCTTGTACGACCCACCAAAAAGCCCTTTTTAATGCACGATTTCCATTCTATGCCCTGGGTAAGGATTCAACAGGTGTCCCTAAAAGCCTGTAGGAGGTGGGATTCAACGCACCATTGAATCATGAAAGTTTCTCGGATCAACAAACCGTCAAATATATTGGATTCAAGACATTAAGATAGTGCTAGGGAGGTCCTCTAATCTGGTTCCATGGATAAGAGACCATTTTTTTGGTCAATTTTGGAAACTAGGGTTTTGCTCAGTAAGTGAATGTGAAATTTTTGCACATGGGGGTCAAATTCACATATTGCTCGGCCATGAAGGTGTGGCTAGTGTTCCCACATAACACATGCCTAACACGATTGCACAACCCACTGGAATCCCTTTTTGATGCATGGTTTCCATTCTATGCCTTAGGTAGGGATTCAATAGGTGTCCTTGAAAGCTTGTAGGAGGTGGGATTCAACGTGCAATAGAATAATGAACACTGCTTGGATTGATGAACAATTGGCTCCGTTGGATTTAGGACATTGGGATAGTGCTAGGGAGGCCCAATAATCTAGTTCCATGTATAAGAGATCATTTTTTGGGTCAATTTTAGAAACTAAGGTTTTGCTCAATAAGTGAATGTGAAATTTTTGCACATGGGGATCAAATTCACATATTTCTCGACCGTGAAGTTGTGGCTAGCATTCCCACATAAAAAATTCCTAAACATGCTTGCATGACCCATTGAAATCCCTTTCTGATGCACGGTTCCATTATATGCCCTGGGTAGGGATTCAACAAGTGTCCCTGAAATCCTGTAGGAGGTGGGATTCAACGTGCCATAGAATTATGACCATTGCTTGAATCAATGAACAGCCAGCTATGTTGGATGTAGGAAATCAAGATAGTGCTAGGGAGGCCCTCTAATTTGGTTCCATGGAGAAAAGACCATTTTTTGGTCAATTTTGGAAACTACAGTTTTGCTCAATAAGTGAATGTAAAATTTTTGCACACGGGGGTCAAATTCGCATATTGCTCAACCGTGAAGGTGTGGCTAGCATTCCCACATAATATATGCCTAAAAATGCTTACAAAACCCACCGAAAGCCCTTTTTGATGCATGTTTTCCATTCTATGCCTCGGGTAGGGATTCAACAGGTGTCCCTATAGACCCGTAGCAGGTGGGATTCAATGTGCCATAGAATCATGACCATTGCTTGGATGGATGAACCATCATCTCCATTGGATTCAGGACATCGGGATAGTGCTAGGGAGACCCTCTAATCTAGTTCCATGGATAAGAGTCCATTTTTTTGTCAATTTTGGAAACTAGGGTTTTGCTCAGTAAGTGAATGTGAAATTCCTGCACATCGGGATCAAATTCGCATATTGCTCGACCGTGAAGGTGTGTCTAGTGTCCCCATATAACACATGCCTAAACATGCTTTCACGACCCACCGAAAGCCCTTTTTTATGCATGGTTTCCATTCTATGGCCCAGGTAGGGATTCAACAGGTGTCCCTGAAAGCCTATATGAGGTGGGATTCAACATGCCATAGAATATTGACCATTGATTGTATCGAAAAACCATCGAATCCGTTGGGTTTAGGACATTGGGATAGTGCTAGGGTGGCCCTCTAATCTGGTACCATGGATAAGAGATCATTTGTTTTGTCAATTTTGGAAACTAGGGTTTTACTCAATAAGTGAATGTGAAATTTTTGTACATGGGGGTCAAATTCGCATATTTCTCGACCACGAAGGTGTGTCTAGTGTTCCCACATAACACATGCCTAAACACACTTGCATGAACCACCAAAATCCCTTTTTGATGCATGGTTTTCATTCTATGCCCTGGGTAGGGATTCGATAGGTGTCCTTGAAAGCTTATAGGAGGTGGGATTCAATGTGCGATAGAATCATGACCGTTGCTCAGATTGACAAACCATCAGCTTCATTGGATTCCAGGCATCGAGATAGTGCTATGGTGGCCCTTTAATCTGGGTCCATGGACAAAGGATCATTGTTTCGGTCAATTTTGGAAACTAGGGTTTTGCTTAGTAAGTGAAGGTCCAATTTCTGCACATAGGGGTTGGCTTTGAAAATTCCTTGACCATGAATGTGTGGCTAGCATTCCCACATGGAACATTCCTAAACATGCTTGCACAACCCACCAAAATCCCTTTTTGATGCACGGTTTCCATTCTATGCCCCGGTTAGGGGTTCAACAAGTCTCTGTGAAAGCCTGTAGGAGGTGGGATTCAACATTCCATAGATTGATGACCATTGCTCAGATAGACAAACCATTGAATCCATTGGATTTAGGACATCAGGATAGTGCTAGAGTGGCCCTCTACTCTGGGTCCATGGATAAGGGATCATTTGTTTGTCAATTTTGGAAACTAGTTTTTTGCTCAGTAAGTGAATGTGAAATTTTTGCACATAGAGGTCAGATTGAAGGTGATTGTAGATATTCCCCTCTTGAACAAATACTTGTTGCAAACTATTATTCCGTGTGCATCTGTTTAGAATTAAGTTACCTATTGTGAGGTGTTGATCAATACTTATTTCCCATCATTGTCAAGCAAGAAATATTCTTTGTTTTTTTTTTTTAATCAAGGCGAAAGGAGTTGTCAATCTATATGTGGAGGTGAATTTTTCTTAGGATCTCATATCATTCATGGGACTGGAAACTCTAAAGAAGGTTGTTTCCCATATTAAGTTAGCTAGCTCATCGAAGAGATGTGAGCATTTGTACGATGAAATGCAGGAGGAGACAATGTCGTTACGTCAGTAACCATGTAATGGAACATGTTTATGTTTAGAAACAAGTGGCCAACCTATTATGCCATTATTACAAAATATATATATCTTCATGCTATGAATACTTCGAATAATACTCCATAAACATGAATTTATAAAACAATACTCAGAATAGTACTTCTCTAATCAATTTAAACTATAATAAAATCACAGATAACTTTCATCTCTTTCAAAGTTGTTACTCGAGTCCATTCATCAAATCCCATGTACATTAACAAAATGATAAAATAATGTGCAGGACATACATAATGTGTAGGCTATAGTCATAACCATTATTTTGATTCAACCTTATAATACTCGGATACTTTTAGGTTGTATGTGTATCCCATGTATTTGTTAGGTGAAAGACATCATGCCAAACACTAATTTTATTTATGTAGACGACACAGGTGCATCACTTAGGTGTGTCAACTTCGTGCATCCTTTAAAAGTTTGTTAGGTTGTTATGTGGGTAAGTTGCTTTTGTATTCCACCAATTTGGATTAGTTGCTTAGTTGTGCTAGGTGCTTATGTGTATTAGGTATGTTCCATATTTGTGAATACAATTTGACATTGTTAATATAACATTGTATATGCAATTGGATCGTGGTTAAAAACAATTAAAATGTACATTTTTGTCATTACATAATATTGTAATTGTGCATTGTTCTCAAATTTATAACTGATATCTCCGTGCAATCGTAAAATCTATAAAAAACTAGGAACATTACACATAGAAACATTCTTGGGCACACGTGTATAATCACACTTAAAATACTGAACCATGAAGATCTCAAGAGCCTCGATATGAAATATTTTTTATATCATGAAATTTATAATACAAAAATAGAAGGCCCGTCTATGGCCTGTCAATGTACATGTATCAAAAACATATTTGATGTACATGTGCAAACAAAAGTACATTTTCCCTGGATCATGCCCCTATACTCTAAATCCGGATTGTACATAAAAATACATATTTGTCCTAGACTAACACATCAAAAATATAATTTTCTCTTGTTTTTCCCAGACCCCGATGCTTTTCAACTCTATCTACGACCACTGTGCATCTTTGGCAACTGCAAATCAATGACAATATTTCTTGATCAGGTAACTGAACTACTACTGTCCAGCAATAACAAAGTTTGAAAATTTAAAATATGACTCAATTGTAAATAAAACAAAGACTCACTGCATCTGTCGGGGGTATAGGTTCCTTTGGTGTCAAGGGTATAGGTGCCTTTGGTGTCCTCCTCCTTGCAGATAGTCTCTTTGCAATGCTTCTCTACGAATAAAAAAATATGTTAATTATCTCAAGAATTATCAACATGTAGATGAATGAGAAAGTACTAATCAATTATGTAAAAAATGAACATCTCACTGAAAAAACCATTTCTACGGGATTATGCTGGGACTCTTCAGTAGTAAGAGGAGTCGTAGGTTGAACATCAACCTCATTTGCATGCACTAATGGACCAGGGTGTGGCTACATTCACCAAATGATAAAATAGTTAGACATCGTGTATGTCCATAAACAATACAAATGAAATGTACATTTACAAATATTCAAGTAGATGTACCTCACTGTGACTTATCCCTATTGTAGATGTAGAATTGACCGCAGCATCAACAATCCCACTAAGGTCTAGAATGGATGACTCTACATCCTGATGCTATAAACATACGAAAATAACATTAAGAAAAACCACTTGTGAATTGAATTCGTAGCTAACCAACAACTGCCATTAGAAGTGTGTACATTACCGTGGGATGAGTAGGTTGATCCTCATGCACACCCGCTCTGTTAAATGAAGAGGGTCATCTGGTGTAAACAAGCCCCTTATCTATGTTTGGACTACGAGGAGATCCAAACCAAAGAAGCGGTGTAGGGATCTGCGATGATGTTTACAGTCATAAAGTGTTACCATAGTTAGACATGGATTTGAATGGATGGAATAATATGTACTGAAAAAATAACATGTTGTAATATACTTGCCCTTTCCTGGAACATATCTCCCCCATGGGAGTGACCGCTTCCATCAATTTCTTTCCCCTCTTCATATGCTAATAACATCTGCAAGTTTAAAAATTATAAATATTAGCGATCTATAAAAGAGTGTACAGTAAGAAATTTAAATAATTTGAACAAGATTCAGTCATAACCCATGTACTTACATTCTTCAAGTAATCATAAATTCCACCTTGGACTATTTCATTGATATCAACGTCTCCATCATCACGTTTTAAGTGGGGTTCCTGCAACTCAAAAAATTGTAAATATTAGACAATTTAATAAATTAATCAAGACTAACACATGCATTAACAAAATGATATGTAATAGAAAAATGACAAATGTTTAAATATTACCTCAGTGGTGGTTGTTTGGGCCTTAGGCACAACCACACTGGGTGCAGTACCACCCCCGTGAGAGGCATCAATCTCCTGCAAGAGTAAATATTGCATATATTACGAATCTTTTAATATGTTACATATAGTATTGAAAAATTAAAATTTGAACAATAACATATTTTTAAAACAATGTCCTTACCTGACCACCAGTCATCGTAGTGGTACCATGTCTTGGTCCAAGACCATAACAGGGTCCCCTACACTATGTGTAGACATGTGGCTCGCTCTGAGGCACATGGGATATCGGTCTATCCCCACCAATAGATGTCCCTCCACCACCAGAAGCTGGTGGTTGTACACCAGTAGAGGAAGAGGGTGCTTTCTGGTCAATAGTGGTCGTGTGTCGAGAGACCATCTCAGCTAGATTCAAAAATGCCTCCTTTGTCTAGGAAATCATGTCATGTGCAGGAGGGATTTCTGCCCTTGGTAGCTGGACATGGGGTGTAGGTATCTATTGATTGGCATCTCTATTACTAGCATTGGGTAGGTGTTGGGGCATCCCCCTACCAACTCCCCAGGGAAGCCCAACATGTCAAAATAGTTGACATGTTTCCCCATCACAAACTCTGTATACAATTTTCAAAGGAAGTACAATGGTACTTCCCTATTGTTATGAGGGGGAATGTCAAAAACCATGTACCACCTATCCATCCAATTGTCTCTGATGGGTGGAAAGGTGCACCACTCAATAGAAATATGTGGCATGTTGATCTCTGGAATTTCATCCATCCCAGGAAGTCTAAACAATGAATAGATGTGTTGTTTTGTTATTTTGATCTTTTTACCTCGTTGTAACTTAACCCATCAACATATTGTTGTCTTTTCCTCTCCCTGTAAGATGCGATGCTATACAAAGCATCATTCGATCTTGCGATCGTATCAACAATAGACAACAAAGAATCTGACAAGGAGCAGTGGAGCTCATCTCTACCCCTCCAAGTAGAACCAATCTCTCTCAGTATCTCTGCATTGTTATCCATAGTAGTCACTGCAATCATAAATATAAATAAAATATCATTAGAAATATAAACACATGATATAATGACATATCTAGGCACTGAAAACTGTATAACCAATGTACGACAAATAATAACATAAACTAAATCTATCATGTAAATTTAAAAATTGATCTTGAATTTTACAGTAAAGAATAAACATTTAACATTTGTTCATTTCATATTTATGTCCTAAATTCAAGTATTAATTCCAATTTTTAAGTATGCATGTGCATATAAAGTGTCTTGAGTGTATATGTTGATTGTGAAGCTCCTCTAGCTTATTTTAAGGCTTGGATTATGAAGTTTCGTCGAAATTGTGAGGTGTTGAGTATTTCCTTTGCAGGACCAGCTCCTAGATTGTCGGTAGAGGTAACAACTAGACCCTAGAATAGGTGGCATAATGTGCTGTTGATCAATAAAATCCCAATATAGGCAACGATTTTGTTAGATATGTAATTATTTGTTGTAGTGTGATGTTTTTTTTACTCCAAAGTCTATTTAACAGATCTTTATGGATTTTATGGTTGCAAGGGTTCCATTGGATTATATCATGTATGATAATATGTGATTGGCATGTTTAATCAAATACATCAACCTACCTATGTATCTTCACATTCATAGAGTCTATTGTTGAACTTTGTTGTCTTGACCTTAACCAAAAAGTACCCTTCGTTCAAGACGAAATATTTGTTAAAAGCATGGGAAGCTTCTATACCTTATTTTAACACTTGGATTGGGAAGTTTCATCAAAACTATAAGGTTTTTATTGATGTTCTTGGAAGAGCAACTTCAATATTTCGGATAGAGGAAAGGGATTTACCATGTATGTTTATGTATTTTAGGGGAATATATGAATTATACTTGATTTTTTTTAGTTGTATGCAAGCTTGCAACATAATTGACAAACTTTTCATATTTGTTAATTTTGGTTTGGATTCACAATGATGCTTGTGAATATAAATATCTGCAAATAGTGAAGTTTGTTTGTTTTTTATGAGTTAATTGGGGTTTTGGTTTACATTGGGCATGTAAATTACTTATGAAAACTTGCAATGTGCTTGACAAACTTTGCATATTTGTGGATTTTGGTATGGATTCACAAGGATGCTTGTGAATATGCATATGAAAATAGTGAAATTCATTTGTTTTTTGAGTTAATCGGGGTTTTAGTTTCCATTGGGCATGGGAATTTTGGGTATGGATTTTGGTTTATGATTAAATTGGGGAATTGGTTTCCATTGGCCAATTACATCGGGGTTCTTGTTTCAATTGGCCAATTCCATTGGGGTTTTTGTTTCCATTGGCCATAATTTAATTTATTTTGGTTTAATTTTTCAATTTAGGGTAAATAAATTGATGAACAAAGAGAAAAAAACATGAAAAGAAATGAGAAAAATACCTCACAAATAGGAGGTTGATACAAAGGTGGACATGGATGGCTTTGGCACACCCGAAAACGCGTTCGTCTAGTTGAAATTTGCTCCAAATAAGTTCAATAACAGTGCGATGTGGCAAAAAGACGTGCTCGACCTATTTTAAAAAAAACAGGCTTTCCAAAACGCGTGCACGATTTTGTTCACTAAAATGGAGGCACAATTTTCTTGAATAAAACAGAGGCACGATTTGCTTCAATAAAACGAAGGCATGATTTGGTTTACTATCCTATATGGCATGCTTGTTGGAAGCCTTGGGACTAGGCTTGGCAGGTTCAGGATTGCTTGGGATGATTTTTTTTTTTGGATCAAGAGTGATTGACTTCACTCCACCATTGCATCTAAAAGGTCCCCCAACTTCTTGCACACCCCCTTAAACACATTTTTAATATAAATTTGGGGATACATATCATAAAAAAACTACTTTTTTGTTTGTATTTTTGACATATCTTCATGTGTTTTTACTCAAATTTCAATCGGGAGAACTCGTTGGATACAGAATTAAATTCTGCATCCAATGAGTACCCACTCGGCATACTTTTAACGGACCCCACTATCTCCAACACAAGAAATACCTGAAAAAAAACTTGATGATGATGTTTCTACATCCAACGAGCTCCCCCGATCGAAATTTGACTAAAAACAGGGGGAGATATGTCAAAACTACAAACAAAAAAGTAGTTTTTTTCTTTTCTTCCTAGAAAATTAATAAATATTATTTTATTATTTTAACTGTTATTTTATTAATTTTTTTAGGAGGCCCATTTTGAGTTGAAATTTCCTCTAATGAATAAAATAATAAAACTAATAATTAAAGTATTTTCTATTAGAATTAATAATAAATTATTAATTTCTCATTACACTTTTTCACTATGAACTAAATAAATTTTCATATTTATAAATTAATTTTTTTACATTTATGGTTGTTTCTTTTTTTTTACTACCCATTAATTAAATTTTTTACATTTGTAAATTCAAACGTTTTAGTTGACCTAAATATAAGATCAAACCATTTTGGCTTGAATTTGATAATAACAATTTTAATAGTTTAACCTAAATATAAGATCAATGGTTTTCTATTGTCTAAAATCAATGGTTGACAAAAAAAAAAAATCAGGTTAACTAATATGTAAATGGTGATTGCAAGACAGACTTGAGCTTAGGTTAGTTTTTCAATGTATACATTAAAAACTAGCATAACAAGACTTAAAGTGGTTGGTGAATGTTTATAAGTACAATCAACTAGTTAATTATGTTAAAATAAGTTAATTAAGTGTTAAAATAGTTAACTATTAAATAAACTCTAAAATATATAATTTTATATTAACTATTTATATATATAATTTTATATCCATAACAAAATACCTTGATGAAATGAATCTTGCAACTTTATTAATCTAGTCATTTATTAATCTAATCAATTAAGTGTAAAATCTAGCTTAATATCTAAATATCTATAAGCATAATAATATCGAAGATGAACAACCAACCATATAAACCATCATAGATCCATCTTAAACCTGGATCTAGAAAGCACCGAGAGGGATCCAATTTCTTTAGACGTAAGTTATTTTTATCTTAAATTTTTAAATGTTCATAAAAAATTACACCTCAAACATTTTGATCATTTTAGTGTTTGTTAAATCCGGGTTTAACATGGATCTTTTTATTACTTTTCATTTAGTTTTATTATTGGGTTTTTATTATTTCATAAATTAGGGAGACATTTTTTTCTGTATATTCTTTTTTGTTTACACTATATATACATGAATCCACAATATTATTTTTTATTTATTTATTTTTATTTATGTCTGTTAACATAATGTTTTTTTAATATCGGTTAGCATAACGTGACTAATGTGACATGATCTCCCCCATACTCAGCTGAGAGCACCTAGCTTCTCTAGGTGCAATTACACATTTTTAAATTATAGAAATTTGGTTGTTTCAGTTCAGAGTCTAATCATAAAACATTAACGTATGGACATGAATGTAATTATTGCAGTATTTTATTGCTTATGCTAAGATATGAAGTTAAGGTTTTATTTAAAAGTTAGATTTTGAGGGTGAAAAAAATATCACAAGCCAAAAAAAAACATTAACGTGTGGATATGAATTTAATTCTTGCAGTATTTTATTGGTTATGCTATGATATGCAGGTGAAAAAAATATCAGAAGCCAAAAAAAAAAACTTTTAGTACATTGTATAAAACAAAAACATTTTGAAGAAAAAGACAAGGTGTTACAAAATATTATGCATCTCTCATGAATTGTTAAAAACATTTTTTTATTTATTCTAGTTGTATAAAAAGGAATTTGCATGTTTTAAAGATTTATTCTAGTGAATCTTCTCTTAAAATAAATTTATGATAATATATTTTGCATGGCTTTGTGAATCTTCTTTTAAAATAAATTTATGATCGTATATTTTGCATGGTTAAGTGAATTTACCATACTAATGATTTAGAAAGATCTTAAAATATCACATGGCATAAAAGTCAAACCTGTTGAAAAAAAAAATTGCTTCCTCCTGGCAATTCTCTACCTTGCATCTGCAACTGTTGGTGAATTAATCCAAATTAATAGCAAATTAATCCCAAATATTTGAAAAGTATGATGAGGTACAAGAAATAATAAACCAAGGTCACAAGAAATAATAAACTGAGGTCATATATACATATATATGGGGAAAGACGGGTCCAAAAGTAAGGCGACTATAGAAATCAACCGAAAATATAAAATAAAAAAATATATCCATGCCGGCTGCTGCGCGGATAATAAAACATTGCAATGCTAGCAAAGCAATGACGGATGCAAAAGTATTTTTATGATTTTTTTGGAACAAAATATGACAAAATGACAAACCATTTGTATAGTAATATTCAAGGGAGAATATTAAGATACAGTTCACTGCTTGCGAAAGCCATGACGAATACAAATAATTTTTTTTGCCAAAATAATCCATTTTTCAAACGTTGTTCTGGTCGTTACAGCCATGGCGCGCATACCAAGCAAATTAAAGAATTAGGGAGTATATTAAGATACAGTTCACTGCTTGCGATTGCAATGACGAATACAACTTCTTAATTAAAATTTATTTAAAACTTAATCAAAATTTATATAACCATAACAAATTGAAAAAACTATAAACTAAATATAAAAAATAAATTTTTATTAAAAGCTTAATTTAATCTTATTAATCAACTAAGAAAATAGCCATATATTAAATAATATCTAATTGTTATTTTTTTATTTTCTCAACCAGGAACCATGCTCCACCACCATAAGGTTTAAACATAAAACTTCATAAAGACCAAACCTCACAAAAACCAGTTAATCTACACGTCAGATCTCTCTAACGAGCATGAGCATTAAAGTGGGGTCCTCTCAATTCTCTACGTTCAATTTTCAAGTAATATTTTTGGAAAATTAATCCCTTTTCAAATATCGTTAACACACCGTTCACTCCTCGAGATAGCGATGACGCGTTGTGAGAATGGTTGAAGGATGGTCTTGGTCTCATAGCGGCACCACTATAAAAGAAAATAAATGTTAACATTATATTTTACCATATATCTCTACAAAAAATGTTGTCATTCATATATATTATTGAAGGTAATACCACGATATAAATTATTGAACATAACATCAAGAATTGTTTTGGTAAGCGACCTTGAGAGAATGGATAATTTTAGGGATTAGATATAGTTCATGGCCATATTAAGGAGTTACAAAAATTTACTGGGCTATTTTTTATATATGGAAATATTTGTTTTAGCTAAAACATATTGGCCGAATATTTATTAGAAAAAAGAATTAATTCAAAATGGGCAGTCTTCTCTATATTAATGAGGAAATTGAGAAAAACTATTTTTCGCCTTAGCAAAATCTCCCTCCAATCTATCTTTTGCCTCCAATTTCTAGAGAAAATCTAGTGACGTCACTCTTTCGCCCCCTATTTTCAGAAATGGATGCTCCCAAGGGTTATTTCTCCCTCCATTTTCCAGGTAATTTAGGCACATGGTTGAATTTGCCTATATTTTTAGTCAATTTCATGTCATACCTTCTTTCAGCCGTTGATTTCCAATATTGGTGCGCATGCACGGTGAAGGTTTTGGTTCATGAAATTCCACTTTTCATTCTTAGTTTTCTCTACATTTTAAACTCCGCATAACATCTCCATTGCCGAAATCTCAAATATTAAAGGGGCATGTGACACATGCAATTTATCATAGAATACAAACTCATATCACGCTTTCCATCCAATAATTAACATGGTATGTTTTTTATCAAACTTTTTATGCTTTTTATCCATAGTTACAATATATTATTATATTGTAAATTTACTGTTTATCACGCTTTTTGAAGTATGTTGAATTCTAGGGCACTCTTGATTCTTAGGGCTCATTCGGTGTTATTAGGGTTTTATTTTATCCTAGGAGTATTGGTTTTGTTAAAGTGTTATAGAGATCAAAAGATATAATTTATTTTATGCATTGTCATGTTTAAACTATTGACTGACATTTATAAGTTCTTAGTGGATCCTACTCTTGATGGAGAGACACCACATGGTTTTTATATATTCAAATTGAATTTGACCCAGTTGTTTAAAATATACTTTTATTAGAATCTTGTTCTTCAATTGTTATTACATCTAATGTGTTAATGGGAGTGTATATATCCATATTTTATGTCTATTATTGTTGATGTTTTAGATGTTTGTAATATAGATGAATGCACACTGATTATAATGTCGGGGTTACAATGGAAAGTTCATTATATTGGATGTCTTATTGTAGAGTTGTCCAAGGCCTAATAGTAGATTTTTTTATTCGTATTTGAGAAATTCATGCCTGGTATACTCTTTTATTCGTATTGCAAATTTGTCCATTTTATTTGCGACCTAAATTTGTTGGGTTCGGTACTTGTTTTATGATATTTTGTTTTTGTAAGGGTCATTCAAAAGTAAAATGTTTTTTAGTGATTTGTTTTGATGTGTAATTTCTATCGTCATCCAAAAATGGGTCTAGTTATGTATGTTAAATATATGATTTAGTTGGAACATGATACTTCATTTCCATCATGATTGTATATAGTATGTGGAGGGCATGTTTGACATGAGATGTAGACATTATTTTATTTAATATCTAGTCTTTTGCATTCAATGAGTGTAATTGAAACAATTTTACCACATTTTGAATGCTTTGAAAATTTTCAATGACATAAATACAAAGACTTCATCAGTTTATCTAAGAAACGTTTAGGGCTGATGCACAATCATGGACTCCTTTAAAGACAATTTAGATGCCACATAATACTGGAAAAACCTGGAACCTCTTACTTTAAGTGAGAATTAGGGGTACTTCCATAACATATTTGAAGATGAAGTAAAAAGACAAAAGATAGGTAATTGAATCAGATTTCATAATATATAACATTTATGTAGAAAAAATCTGTGTAAATGATTATAAAATTAGTTTCTGTGAAATTGGGTTTTCAAAATTTCAACACATCATAACATATATGTTTGTGCGGGGTAGCAATATATGAGGTAAATGATGTCAATTTTGGATAAAATCTTGCTTACATATAAAGGACGTATGGACCTAGCACAATACTATTTATTCAGATTTGTTCATGAATTATTTATTTTATTATTAATTATTGAAGTCAGAAAAGATTGAAATGAAAATGTGTTAGAATAATCAACCCATAGTATTTACCCACTTAGACATTATTTCATTTATTTTGTCTTATTTGCCTAGTCCATGAGTCCCACCATGTGCAAGTTGCTAATTGCCTATCCATAGAGGTCAAACTTGCCATCTTTGACTCATGTGGCGCCCTTGAGAGCTTTAGGAATCAAATCTGCTTTATTCCTGGCCTCCTAGGCGCCCATCTGCTTTTTCTGCTTTATTCCCTGCTTTTTCAGTGTTTTAAGGCACATAGGAAAGTAAGACTAGGTGAGGTGAATCAGCTTTGTTGCCTCTTCGTCCTCCACTCATTCCTCCATGCTTTTGCATGTATGAGCTGCCATTTGACCACTCTTTAGCTTGCCCATGCGCCCTTGCTAATTCGTGGGGTCCTTGATAGATTTGGGATCAGCTTTTTACACCTATGGGGGATTTGCCTATTTTGGGTAAGCCTGCTTTATGCTAGATTTGGATGCTTCCTCATGCATTCGATTTGATCATGTATTCTATATATTCAGAAGCCTATTTTATTACAGGGTTTGCTATTGTACACTCAGTTAATATAATTTTGTGTTACAGCTCCATATTCAGTCTCCATTGTTGATAATTTGCATGATCAATTGTTAATTGCTGTGAGTGAAATTAATCTACTGCAGGCCTGAATTTCTACAAAATGTTCTGTGTGGGTGCAATACTTTAGGGGCAAAAATGAGTGAAATCCTTGATTTATGTATATAAGATTGTAGATCTTGCTCTCTTCTAGAGCACCATATAGTTTTCTTCAAAAATGGTGAAGACAATCAGAAGTTATATAAAAAACAATCGATCTATCTATTTTCAAAAGCTAACGTGTGTCATTTAGAAAAATAATAATAAATAAATAAAACATACATTTAAAGAAAAAATTGCATATTCAGAATCATAAGATCGTACTCTACAATATTCTAAAATTTCATAAAAAACGATTGTGTTTGTCAAAGCAAAGCACACCATCGAAACTGAGGATATTGATAGAGTTCTAAAAGACAGGCAATAGCCCTGGTTTATTTGTCCTAGCCAATAGGTTCGGTAGTCTGAAGTTATTTCTGAACATAATGCCAAACCTCATTCCCGCCAAGTTTTTAAATTTTAAAAACACGCATATGCGTTTTAACGTTATCCATATTGCATATGCGATATATCGCGTATGCGTTACAATGCATATGCATTTTTTCTTACTAGCTTGGTATGAGAGTAAAAAAGAGTAAATACCAAGTGAGTGGATAGTCTTTGGGAGAAACTCCATCTAAAAAGAAAAGATCATGGTAATTATTGGCCCCTCGAAAGTGGTTTAGTGTGGCAAAAGGACGACGCTTAGCCTAAAAATTTTAACTGGTTGTGGATAATGGGGTCAGATTATTAGAGGTTCAAGGCGCTTGTCCATGGCGCTTGTTCATGGCACTTAAGACATAAAATATGCTTTTTAGACTTAATGATTGAGTTTTATTGCCTAACCTTTCTCTAAGGCTCGAAACTCATATCTAGCTCTAAAATATTCCTAATGGTACCAACACATCCACTATGAGGATAAGGATTGCGAGATCACTTATGTTGTTTTGAATCATTATTTTTGTCTGTGGATACACAAAAGCATCTTTTAGGGACTAAGGACAAGGTGTCATCTCTCGACTATGTTGAGGTTCCATGATGTATACATTGTACTTGAAAACTCATAACCATACTAATATTCCCACTTGGAGGCCAAATATCTTCTTAAGACATTATTTTTTTTGTTCATGGCATCATTCTTGGGTCAAGAGTCATATAAAATTCATGTAGGGCCTACGACTTAGGTTTTCTCCCACAACTATGTCTGGGATATGCTCATGAGGTCATGTATGGTGGATCACATTTCATTCTTAAAACTATATTCTAAGAAGTTTTATTTATGGTACAAGGCCTAGCTTTCCTACTTGAACAATGTCCAAGACCCTTGGTTTCATATCTACTATCCAAAACCTTCTAACGACATCCATGTCACCACTCAAAGTAAAGGGTAACTTCAATAGGTTATGGCTGGTCATTTGAGGTGTTTTTCATGGTCATGGATTCCTAGAAGTATTTTTTAGAGTCCAATCCCAATGTTTACTACCCCAACAATGTGGAAGACCACATGACCCATACCTAGTGCTTGTAAGTCATGTGAGGTGATTCGAGGTATCATTTTAGGCCTTGGATGGATATAATATTCCTTTATGGACTAAGGATTTGGTTTACTTCGGCAACCATGTGTAAGGCCTTGAGAACCATGTCTACTATTTAAAACCTCAAGATGGCATGATTATCCCCATTTTTTGGGTAGGGATACCATGAATAGGTCCTTCGTGGTAGTTTGAAGTGTCCTTATTGACCTTTAATGACTAAGAGATTCATTTAGGTCCCAAGTCTCGGGTTTCCTCCAATTTCCATGCATATGGCCCTGAGTCCCATAACTATTGTAAACAAAATCCCAATTTCTCACATATTCCTAATATAAGGCAAAAGACCCCATAGAGAGGTCATGTGTGGTGGCTTGATACATTATTCTTTCCTCTTGATCCATAGAAGCTTCCTTTAGTGTTTACAACCTGGGTTTCTCGATCGCTCAACCATGTAAAGGGTCTCTAAACCCATCATTAGTGATTAAAAAAACCTAATGGTGTCAATTCCCACACACAAAGATAAGAATGGCCTCAAGAGGTAACATATGGTGGTTTAAGTTGTTATTGGTGGTCCCATATTCCTAGAAGCTTCATTTAGGGACTAAAGTAGAGGTTTCATCCCTTGACAATGTCTAAGACCCCAAGGCCCTCCCTCTCACTTATATTTATCCCCATCCCACCAATCCCTTCCTTTTATATTTGTCCTCCCTCGATCCCCCCCTCATATCTCTCCCCTACCCATCCCTCCCTTCCCCTTATATTTATCCTCCCTTCATCCCCCCCTTCCCCTTATATTTATCCTCCCTTCATCCCCCCCATATATGTCCCCTACCCATCCCTCCCTTCCCCTTATATTTATCCTCCCTTCATCCCCCCCATATATGTCCCCTACCCATCCCTCCCTCCCATGATTTCGTCTACACCTTCCTCTCCCTCCTTTGAATCGCCCCCCCCCTCTTAACCAATGTAATGTTGGGCCATGAGCCACCCCATAAACTATCTAGATGGAATATTAGGAGTCTAAATGGTATGATAATGGGATAAGGGTGCCATTATAGGTTTTTGGATGGGAGGGATGGGTCTCTAGACATTGATTATAGTGATGGAAGATAAGACAATAAGTCCCTAAATCAACACACATGCCTTATAGATGAAATATTTCACCTTTAGTGGGATATGGGTGTCATTATCAGGTTTTATGCACTAAGGATGGGTCTCAAGGTCTTAACCATGGTAAGGGGATAATAGTGTAATAAAGACAAGTAATAAACCACTACAAATTCCCTTTAAAGGGGATATTTAGCCTTAATACAAGATATATGTGCCATTACACTATTTTATACATTGAAGTTTGTTCAATAGGCATTGACCATGGTCATATATGAACCATTATGAATATTTCCAGACAAGAGATAGTTCTAAAGACACTACCATGGCCCAAGGATAGGTATGGAGTCCTTAACCATTGGTATGGGTTCCATTATAAGGTTATCAAGTTTAAATTATTGATATGCATGCATATGTGATTTAGCGATCACGTAATAAAAAATTCCCATTAAGTAAAAAGAAGTGAATCCATATCACATATGTGATAAAATGGACATGCGTTATATCACATATGCGATATGTGTTATATAAAAAATGTTGGGTTTCATGCTATGGGCCAGGTTTACTGTAGAAAAAGACATAATTCTTCTAAACCCACACACTGAGAACCATTCAACCTGTAATTTAACCATTTCTTAAACAAATCCATAGGTTTTGTACAAGTTTGGGTGGATTTTAATGGGGAATGTACGTGATAGAGGTTGAAAGTCAGCGAGGAAGTTTCTTACACCGGAAGAAGTTGAAAATAAAAAATAAAAGAAGACAGAAGATTCAAGAAATCGTTGGCATTCATTGGATGAGCAAATAGTTTTACTTCATGCTCAATAGATACCTGACGTAGAGGCTGAGGAAGATAATGCAACATTAAAGAAAGTTTTTATAGGGGAGATGATATTGTTGTTCCATTATTAAGCAGACAAACTTTTGAAGAGTTCAATAATTATGTTACTTCGGATGCAAATGTGACTCTACAACAACAATTCTAGGTGGTTCAATATCCTAATCGAAGTTGTCATCCTGTAGTGGATCTAAACATCACTCTAGCATTTCAAGCCGTAAGAAATCTCGCATCAAAACGTCGAAAGAGAACTCCTAGACGCATACAAGTGGATGAGAGCGAATTGACTTCCATGGAAGCTAAGGTGGCTAAACGCACTATCCTTCGTCATTGTTCTCAAATAATGAAACAATATTTTGATAAAAAATCCGAAGCCGGTAAATGCCAATTGTTTTTAACTCTTCTTAAATATAGAAATATGGAAACTGCTAGAAGAAACTTAGGCATAAGAACATTGAAGAATATTGAATCAACTAATCACATTGTTAAATCTCTTACTGCTGTATTCACATTGATTGGTAAAAAAAATCGTTCAAAGGACTATAATGTGTCTTGCCATGTATTGGATGAATCAATTGTATGTAGATCTAGAAGACAACATCGTTTACTTAAGTTTACATCACAAATTGTGCCTCTACATCCAAAGACACTTAAAAAATATTCAATAAGAAGAGACTTCCTTGATGTAAAGGAACAAATGGAAACATTATGGGAATTTAGCGGTAGGTTTCCCAACAAAGACATGAATTTAGTCCAAGCAATGAAGGGACTAGTGCAGACGTTTTGACATGATAACACTAGGTCTTATTCTAACACAAAGGATGTGTTAAAACATTGCAAGTGTTGTATGAACAATGAGACTCATGTTAACCATTATCTTGACATGACATGAAATCAATTGTTCGAGAGGTTTAAAGTGTCCCATGCAGAGCTAAGGCTTGGGAAAAGATATTTTGAAAAATGCAAGCCTTGGTATGTTAGAAACAATACCACCTGAAACAATTCTTGTTGTAGATACCACATAGAGTGTTATCTATATTATCATACATTTGCACATATACATCATTTTTTTCATCCTAACCATGTGCAGGAATTCTCAAGTACAATACCACCGATGTCATCTAGAGATTTCATCCATAGCATGATGTGTCCTAGGCAATATGGAAAAATGCATTACTTAAAACAATGCATAGAGGGTTGTTGCAACAATTGTGGAGGGCTATCATTATGGTTTGATTGCATCCATGAGAGTGAAGAGAAAGAATTTGGGAATGCAATTGTCAAGAAGTAGATCTATCAGTATGAGACATATCAGCTACATGATAGGAAAGAAAGCAGGAAGATTAAATTGGTGACTTCAGAAGTGACTTCATGTACATTAAGTTGGTGACTTCATGTACATCTTTTTATGTTGTTTTATAACACTGTTTATTTTTTTACAGTAGGTGCAAGTATGTGATTTTATTTCATAGTTTCATGGAAAGATCCAACAATACTTTCAACATGTCGATATGGCATGGTGGCAATATGAGCAATTCATAATATGTCGGGACACCTTCCCTCTCAGAACAATACTATCAGTGGTTAAATTTGTAGAAAATTACACCCTAAAACCACAAAATGAAATACAAACTTAATACTATCACTCAGAGCAGGTGATCATAATGGTCCATATCATGTATTGACATGGGCCAGATTGCAATGAAGAGAAACATGTGATACTGAAAGAAAGTCACTTCTACATAAGCGATGACTGGACCCATGACATCCATTACGTGCAACATTGCTTAAATTATTATATGATCATGTGATAGCTATGTGTTGAGGCCTGGGAATTCGCAGGCGGCAACAGTAAGGGATTCTCCCCAATCAGTGTTCCCAACTAGCCCGCTGACTGTTTGGTGTAGGGAATCCGTCCAGTTTACGGTCCGGCTACCGTAGGTCAAAGTAACAACAAAGGTTTACCGGTTGCGGCCCGGTCCACCGGAATTTGTATTTTTACTTAATATGCAATTCATATGCCTATCTAAACCGTGCAGGGTGATAAGGATGCCGCGAACCACACAAAGTGCTGCGCAGGTTCTTACCTCTCATCTTATGTTCACAACATCTAAACCACATATGCGACTATGAACTAGGATGATTATCTACCTATCCCCGGGGAGCCAAAACAACTATTATTTAGTAATGCCTTAACTTCATGTAGGATAAACACAATCGCAGGTAACTGATACTTGTATTTACAGCACATGAAAGAGAAATTATTCCAACAATCAGATAGCTAACTGTTATGTGAAGCACCAGCATTACTAAGAGTGAATTTTCCACAAAATAAACCGGAAATCATTTAACAAGACATAAGTCATAGAGTTAGAACGATCTCACAATTCATGGACATATGCTGAAAAACAAAATAGTTCATTCTCCCGCAATCCATTTCACATCATTTGGAAAATCCCACAGCACTTTCTCCAACAGGCAAACTACAATTCTTTATTGCAAAAAGGAAATAGTTCTTCTTTACAATAGGTCATCCAGTGTTACTGGGAAAAAGCCCTTCCTTTGTCTCTCTTCCCTAGGTGTCCCTCAGCTGAGCAGAGGTTTTCTTGGTTGAGTCCATCTCTTTCATCATTTGATCTACATTGTCCTCCGTAGCGTCTAGTGCTGCTCTGCCAGCCCTTATGACAAATTTGGGATCTTTATCCGTTCCGACCATCATAGCTTTGTTGGTTATCATGGTACTGGCCATCCCTTCAGCCCCTACCTTTTGCTCAGTTCTTCTCATGATTCTTTTGGTTGCCCTGTCGTAATATACTGTGCTAAAATAAGGAACCTCTTCCCCTTTCTTCGGTGTGAAGGGTACTAACTGGAGCATAGGGGTGGAAGGAATGATGGTAGTGGACACTTGCATGGTCTGCACCTCAGGGTTTTCCCCACCCTGAATTTGTTCTACTTGTGATCCAGAAGCCTGCTGCTGTGTCATCTCTATCTTCTCGGCCTCTTGTTGTCGAAGCTCTTCATCTATTTTCCTCTGAGCTTCCTCAGCTGCTTGCTTTACCTTTTCAGCTGCTTCCTGGGCAGCTTTCTTCTTTTCTTCTTCTCCCTTCTGGGACCATTCTGCAGCTTCTTGCTCTAGTCTCTGGGATTCTTCCCTGATTCTTTTAGCTGTTTCTTCAGCCCTAGCCTGCTCAGCTTTCTCCTGCTCAGATCCACCTTGTGGTTTGAACCTCTTACCGAGCACTGTCATGCTAGCGGCCCTCCTGAAAATAGATTCATCCCTGTCAATGTGATGAGTGTACTCATAAAATACTTTATGTTTCTTGCAGTGCTCGGCCATTCTCTCGTGAGTATCATTCCGTCTGAAGGTCATCTCCCCGAAACGTAACTTTTCTAGTTCTTGTATGAATTCAGGAGCCTGCTTCACATTTGCAAAGCTACAACTACCTAGCTTGAACGGCAGAGGAGGGTAGGAAGACTTCTTCTTCTGGAATAGGAAATTCCCAACTCCATCTATATACACCTGTCTGACAGCTTCCTTGTGTATGATATAATCTGTCGCATACTTGGGAAACAGATAAGGGGTCTTTGACCCACCAAACATCCTCAA
>LPNX010054577.1:483437-507565 GCA_001517045.1 Pseudotsuga menziesii
AAGTCCATCTAGAGGTCGTCCAACCATCTATCTGTAAGGAAAAGCTGAGGCTCTGGTAGATGGTAAGCTAAAGCTACATAACCAGGGCTAAATGCAGCATATCCCTGGCCATCGACATTACAGATGAGCATTGAATTGTGGTTTGTATGTGGTAGCACCCATCTCATTAACTCGGCACACGGGAACAACTAAGGCCTGGTGGTGACCTTCATGATAGCTGATTTCTCTATATTGGCATATATGGGTGCCTCCTCTAGCCCTATATCTGGGACTTCTCTTCGGGAGATCATCCTGTAAATATCTCCCCACTTGTATTCTGGATCCACCCCTGTGACACATTGAGTGTCCTCATAAATGTATTCAATTTTTGTTTCTACTTCTGCGGTAGGAACCTCCTCTACTGCTGGGGCCTTCTTTCTCTGTCTTTTAGACATTTTCAGATCTTCCTGCAATAAACAACATCATAGTATTGAGTAATTCCAATTTATAAACTTTGTGCAACAGTTTACTCTCTTTTAGGTATATTAGAATTATATCAGTGCATACAATCAACCTTCAGCTTTCATACTGAACAATTCACAAACATGAAGTGCTGTGAAATGTGTTATGAGCATGATAAATTTTTTATTGTAACACATCTTCACCAGGTTTTATGAATGAGTTGTTTTATGATTCATCCCACATGCATTAAATTATCAGTCATATTGAGGTTGGCAAAAGAATACGCTATTACGAGGCTTGTCATTTTTATGAAAATGATATATAGAAGTGACATGAGCAAAATCTATGCAGGTGCATCATACAACATCATTTTACTGCCTATCACACAGAGAGAAAAATAAAAACCCCAGGCTTAACTAGTCGATACTAAACAGCGTAGCAAACATAATATGATGATAACCTTCTTCACCCACCTCGACGGGAAACGAGCCCATCTCTAGACCAGGCATTCTGATCAAAAAACTGACTCACGCTACCCCTCCTTTTACCCTACCAAGGCTCAGCGCTCAATAGCAAAACCAGGTCGCACCATCCCGGACTGTAAACAGAGAGTCAACAAATCCGCGGCGACTATGGCTAGTGCAACCCGACCCCTAGATAGAAGATGGTAACGCAGCTCCTAGATCTTTCGTCCGCCCAATCAAGCTTGGCACAGATGGCGTAATGGCCATCTGCGCCTCAAAACCCCATCATTGAGGAATCCCATTACTACTGAACCGCGTGCAGGCGGCACAGCGGCCACCTGCACCCTGCTTCTCCTCTGTGCTCAAAATGGGATTGAAACGGCAGAGAAAACCGGAATACGGGCTCTAAAAATAAAGGTGAAAGAAAAAAAAACCCCCCTTCCCCTAACCGCCAACTATTCGACCCGGGAACCCTAACACCGGCGCGAACCATCAGGTGGATGACCGGGGAAAACCCAACAACGGAGAAAACTCCCCGTGCTAGCGCAACGGGACAACGGGTCCGATATCTTAAAACCCCCACCGCGTAAAAGAAATCTAAAAAAAAAGATGCTAAGAGTCACGATCCTACCTGGAAATCCACCAAATGAGGGAGATGATGATAGCTAGACTTCTTCTCCTGCCACCTGGCCACTGCTACCAACAGTTAGCTCTCACGCGCTCGTAAACTCAACAGCTCGCTTCACCGCAACCACGCCTTCGAAAACAACAAAAAACCCCGTTTGTCGCCCAACATATATAAACACATCCACACGTGCGAGAAGTCACATCAATCGGGGCGGCTTCGAAAGTTATGTCGGGCGGCACGAGCTTCATGCCACCCGCAACGGCGGACCCCTCCTATCACTCTATCACCCGCAACGGCGAATATGGCTCACAACATACCTCGGGCGTCAGCGGAAATTATATCGGAGGTCTGGAGCTTGGGGTCCCCCGCAACGGCGGACCGCTCCCATCATGATACCACCCGCAACGGCGGCGACGGGTATAGAAAATTTCCCGCTACGGGAAAAAACATCAAGAGTTGGAGGCCACCCGCAACGGCGGTAGCGATAAACCCACGCGGTCCTGAAAGCCACCCGCAACGGCGGGCGCGACATGGCCGACTACGAATCGAAAAGCCTCCGCTACAGCGGCGCGATAGACGGCTAGGAGGATTTGAAGGCCACCCGCAACGGCGGGGCGGGCCAGCGAGATAGAAACCGAAAGACGCCCGCAACGGTGGAAAAACAGGGAGAAATGCGGCCGACATGGAGACTTTGCAACGAAAATTCAAAAAGATTTTTGCAAAATGACAGGGACATAAATTCAACCACAGTCTTTAAGCATCTTAACTATAAAAAACCAGTCAATTTCTAGCATTCAAAATTCGGGAAGGAGCCATAAATCCATAAGCAAAACTCAAGAGCATGAAACTAAGCAAGGAAAATGGATAACTCAAAGTAAAGGAGGGTCCCAAAACTTTTTTAGAATTTTGGGAGAATGTTGCAGGCGCAACACTATGGATATACCATTTTATCGTCATTTGATTTGGTCAGATGGTTGTGCTGGACAGTTAAAGAGTGCACGTGTATTTCAATGGTTGTGTTTGTTGCACATAAAATACAAGGTGCCACATATATCAAACTACTTTGAAACTGGTCATGGAAAAGGAGAGAACAATGGTGCTAGTAAAACTTCCCTTCGAAGGGAAGAGATGAAGTTTACAGGTGCTCTCCTTTAAGATGCTGCATCTATAGTGAAATGGTGTGCATTTTTCATGGGAGAACAAGAAACAAGGAAACACCTAGTGCGGAGAATATTCTAGGAGGTGACAAATGTGGACCGATCCCAAACATATCCAGTGAACAAAGTGCATGGAAATTGACAGTTTCATTCAATCAGAAGCTCAGACAACTCGGGCCTACAAATTTGGACAAGATTGAAGGCTTGCTTTTGCAGTTCCTGTAGCATTGATGAATCGGATGATTGTGAGTATACATGTACAGTTGATACATGGGATCGAGTGACACTTGGAACCGATTTCAATGGGGTTAGTGAAATAGACCATTTGGAAGATTATTAGACACATATTTCTACAGACTATGATCATATATTGGATCACATACAAGCAGGTACAAAAAAGTAAATTAGTAGTACCTAAATTAGAAATTTAATTTATGTATTCTTAACTTGACCTAAGTAGAATTTAATTTATGTATAAATTAGAAATGCAAGACCTTATTGAAAAAATGTATTGTTATCGATACATTTCCTTTCATAGGTCAGATATTTGTAGTGGTTTCCCCAAAAAATAATAAATGGGGTTTTGACTATTGGTTGGCACGTTTCTTAGAGAGGAAACAAACCATTCTCGAACCTATTATAGATTATGAAAATATTGAATTACCAAATGGATCGATGGTTATAAAAGGGGATTACTTGACACTAGTAGCAGAATAGAAAAGGAAGGGAATGTATTTATATATGGATTATAGACCAGGAGCTATTGTATACCACTTCAGCAACCTAGTAGTTGGTATAAACATCAAGCTGTGCACACTTTCGAGCAAAAATAGGTCACATGTACGATACTTGATACCTCATATAGAGAATCAAATATTGATGGACACCATCGACAATAGAGATGATCCATATGGCCTACTCAACTGAGTACATTGTCAAGTGTTACTAGATTGTCCAGTGTGGCTAGATTTTCAAGTGAATTATTTAACCTTTAAAGTGCATGCCGAAGTACAATTTAAATTATTTATCCTTATTTTATTCCCAATTTAATAAACCTATGATTGACGAATACCATTTGTAGACATAATATTATTTAGAGGATACTACACACTATAAACACGATCGTACAACCTGAGGTGAGTTATCTATAAATCATGCTTTCACATTTTCATTGGGTTCTCTTTATTTTCTTATGAGAGTATGAATGTTTAGCCTTTCATGTGCCTAGGATACAAACACCATCTATGGCACATTGGAGGCACCAAGAACAACCTAGTTTCTTTGGACACCAAAAAATAGAAATAAAAAAATAACATGCTCTCAAGTTGTTGAAATTTACTTTTTTCTGTTTTTTTTTATATTGATGTACATTTAATTACATTGCTGGGTAAAATCTTACAACTATTTCATTGGTGGTTCAATGCATGAAAACCCTTGATCGTTCCTGTGTTTGTAGGGTTCCCATATCGAGGTTTCCCATACAGACTTGCAGGAGCCCACGACATGCAATTTTGCTGCTCCATTTTCTTTTTCGCTCTCGGACCAAATGTCACCAAGTGTCCTTGAACGAATTTTTCATGCAAATTTCAACTAGAAATAAGTTGGAAACCAAAGGCCGGATTGAAGAACCGTCAACTCCGTTGGTATCTTGGCATGAAATTACCTCCAGGTTTCCATCTCCCTCATGTTTTCAAGGCCCAGTAACTTCATTGTGCTTTGATTTCATTAACTAGGGTTTTCTTGGTTTCCTTCAATGCAACTCTAGTATTGGTGGGTCAACTCTTCAAAACCATTGACCATGAGTGTGTTGGTAGGGTTCCAATATCGGACTTGCCCATACATGCTTGCATGAGCCAACAACATGCAATTTTTTTGCTTTGTTTGGTTTTTCACTCCCAGACCGAAAGTCACCAAGTGTCCCTGAACAACATTTTCATGAGACTTTCAACTCGACATAACTCGGAAACCGCAGGTTGGATCGAAGAACCATCGACTCCATTCATCTCCTGGCATGCGATTACCTCTAACTTTCCCTCTCCCTTATATTTTCAAGGCCTAGTGACTTCATTGAGCTTTGATTTTGTAAACTAGGGTTTTTCTCCATTTCCTTCGATGCAACTCTAGGATTGGTCGGTCAACTCTGCAAAACCATCGACCATTCCTTTGTTGGTAGGGTTCCCATACTAGCCTTACCAATAAAGACTTGCAAGATGCAACGACATGCAATTGTCCCTGAACGACATTTTCATGTGACTTTCAACTCGACATAAATCGAAAACCAGAGCTTGGATCGAAGAACCATCGACTCTGTTGGTATCCTAGAAAGTGATAACCTCTAGGTGTCCCTCTCCCTCATGTTTTCATGGGCCAGTTACTTCACTGTGCGTTGATTTCACAAACTAGGGTTTTGCTCACTTTCCTTCAATACAACTCTTACATTGGTAGGTCAACTCTGCGAAACCCTTGACCATGCTTGTGTTGGTAGGGTTCCCATATCATCCTAGATATCACAAGATATATTATTCTCGTACTAAAGTATAATCCAACAACCCACATAATAAAACTAGGGTTCACAAATTGAGACATGGAACTACAAACTAGGGTTTTATGACCTCTTTACAAGTTATGAGATGGAAATAGAAACTAGATGGTACAAATTGAAAACTAAATAGGGTTTTGTGAACTACAAATTGCATTCTATAACTAGGGTTGATAAGTTATAAGATGGAAATAAGGTTTTATGACCTATTTAGGTTTGAAGATCAAATTAGAATGGTTAGTATCATTTTTAAGTAGAAACCAAAAGGCCATATACCTAGGCTATGCACAGACATGAAACAAAATGAATAGGGTTGAACATGGATCACAAATTGAAGTTCGCATGAATGCATGACTTACAAGTAGAAACACATGTACATGAATAACAAGAAAAACTCACTAAGGTTTATATGAACTCTTTAGGTTTATATTATTAGATCGGGTTTTATGACCTATTTACAAGTTATGAGATGGAACTAGGGTTTTATGGCCTCTTTACAAGTTATGAGATGGAACTAGAAACACATGTACATGTACAAATTCAAAACCAACAAGGGTTTCATGAACTACAAATTGCATGCTATAACTAGGGTTCAGAAGTTATGAGATGGAACTAGGGTTTTATGACCTCTTTAGGTTTGAAGATCAACTTAGAATGGTTACTATTATTTTTAAGTAGAAACCAAAAGGCCATATACCTAGGCTATGCACATACATGAAACAAAATGAATAGGGTTGAACATGTACCACAAGTGGAAGTTCACATGCATGCATGACTTATAAGTAGAAACATAAGTACATGAATAACAAGAAAAAACAACTAAGGTTTATATGACCTCTTTACGTTTATATAATTAGATTGGTTTGATGACCTATTTACAAGTTATGAGACGGAACTAGGATTTTATGACATCTTTACAAGTTCTGAGATGGAGCTAGATTTACATGTACATGTACAAATTGAAAACCAACTAGGGTTTCATGAACTACAAATTGCATGCTATAACTAGGGTTGAGAAGTTATGAGATGGAACTAGAAACACATGTACAAGTACAAATTGAAAACCAACTAGGGTTTCATGAACTACAAATTGCATGCTATAACTAGGGTTGAGAAGTTATGAGATGGAACTAGGGTTTTATGACCTATTTAGGTTTGATGATCAAAATAGATTGGTTAGTATCATTTAAGTAGAAACCAAAATGCCATATAACTAGGCTATGCACATACATGAAACAAAATGAATAGGGTTGAACATGGATCACAAGTGGAAGTTCACATGCATGAATGACTTACAAGTAGAAACAAGTGTACATGAATAACAAGCAAAACTAACAAAGGTTTATATGACCTATTCAGGTTTATATCATTAGATTAGTTTTATGACCTACTTACAATTTATGAGATGGAACTATGGTTTTATGACCTGTTTACAATTTATGAGATGGAACTAGAAACACATGTACATTTGCAAATTGAAAACCAATTAGGGTTTCATGAAATACAAATTGCATGCTATAATTAGGGTTGAGAAGTTATGAGATGGAACTAGGGTTTTATGACCTCTTTAGGTTTGAAGATCAAATTAAATTGGTTAGTATCATTTAAGTAGAAACCAAAAGGCCATATACCTAGGGTATGCACATACATGAAACAAAATGAACTGGGTTGAACATGGATCACAAGTAGAATTTCACATGCATGCATGGCTTACAAGAAGAAACGCATGTACATGAATAACAAGAAAAACCAACTAACGTTTATATGAACTCTTTAGGTTTATATCATTATATTGGTTTTATGACCTATTTACAAAATATCAGATGGAACTAGGATTTTATGACCTCTTTATAAGTTATGAGATGGAACTAGAAACACATTTACATGTACAATTTGAAAACCAACTAGGGTTTCATGAACTACAAATTGCATGCTATAACTAGGGTTGATAAGTTATGAGATGGAACCAAGGTTTTATGACCTATTTAGGTTTGAATATCAAATTAGATTGGTTAGTATCATTTAAGTAGAAACCAAAAGGCCATATACCTAGGATATGAATATACATGAAACAAAATGAATAGGGTTGAACATGGATCACAAATAGAAACACATGTACATGAATAACAAGCAAAACCAACTAAGGTTTATATGATCTCTTTAGGTTTATATCATTATATTGGTTTTTTAACCTATTTACAAGTTATGAGATGGAACTAGGGTTTTATGACCTCTTTACAAGTTATGAGATGGAACCATAAACACATGTACATGTACAAATTGAAAACCAACTAGGGTTTCATGAACTAGAAATTGCATACTATAACTAGGGTTGAGAAGTTATGAGATGGAACATGGGTTTTATGACCATATACCTAGGATATGCACAATATACCTAGGCTATGGCCATATACCTAGGATATGACCATATACCTAGGCTAGGCTATATATGAACAAGGAAAAATTAAGATACTTATGTGAACAATTTAATCCCATTGGCAATTGAAATCATTAGTATAGAGTTCAGATTTGTATGTGTTTTGTAGCAAGTTTCAAGAACCAATGTATGATATTCGATGGACTTATGATTTACCCTTTATGATGTTAGTGTTATGATGTTATGATGTAAGTGTTATGATGTTAGTCTATGGAATTTAGGTAGTGTATGGTATGGTTATGATGTTAAAAAGTTGATGATATCCCTACATGGGTTGTTAATTGAACCATGATCTTGGTATTTCATTAAGGATGGATTTCTGAAGTTATATATATCTTTCTGATTTTCATAGATACAATTCATTTGTCTTGGTCTTGTATGAAGTTTTGATTATCTTTGTAGGATGTCCTGAACAACTTATGATGTGGTGTCTAGTGATTATCTCCCATGGATTAATTAATGGTTACTTGATCTTAGTTGGATGAGTCATGAAGTCTTCCTTGAAGTATTGGAAATCTTCAAATAGTTAGTAGGATATCTCATGATAAGGTCTATAATATCATAATATCACATAGGTGAACAACACATTTTCATTTTAATTAAGCACACACTTAATGAAAGGCATCGGTAAGCATATATGAAAGGAATATAATAACTATCATATTCCAAAATAAAGTCAACCATAAATATAAATTTGAACCTTTCTTTATATTATATACATACAAATAATATTTTAAAAATTGGCATGCCACATCGGCATAATACAAAATAGTGGATCAAAATGTACATCTGTGTGTATAGAAACAAAACGTTACATGTATGTATCCCCCCTATGCATTAATTCTATTTATCCCCCCTTTCACTGCCACTATCAATGTCTTGTGAGAATTCTATCTTTCTTTTACAGCTTCTCAGTGGTGATCCCCAATGCTAAATAAGAGGGACAAATCTCATTTGTAGAGACTGCAAGCAAACCAAAATTTGTAAGTTAGTTTGCCAACCGATAAAAATTCTATGTACATTTCTTCAAATTCCAAACCAATATAACATTTTTACTTACTGTACATGAGTAAGTTATGGTGGGTCATGGTGTAAGTGATGGTGCCTCACTAGCAGTGACCTCGATTGGGTGCTCTTCAAGCACCACTTTCTCACTATCAAGATTCATAATATATATATATATATANACTTGCATGTACAAAAAGAAATATAAGCAAGATAAGCAATATATAAATATACCTTGGGGATGTGAAAAGGCCCTGTAAGCAGTGGGTGAAACAACTGACCATGGGGTAAAATGATTTCTATATGCATTAGCGAAGAAGGTATCTCGGTGGACAAGATAATCAAAATTACGTTCCTACGTACAAAAGGATAAAGATACAATTAGACAATTTCAAATAATTAAAATAGCACAAATAAAAAATGAATCATTAAAAGCACAATTAAGAGAAAGCGAAACATAAAGTTACCTGGTGGGGGGTCAGAGGTGGGTCACCAAAAACATCAATTTGGTGCTATTTAAGAACCACTGCCTCACTATAAGCCTGCATAAAGTACCATATGCCAATGTCAGATAATAAAAAGAAAATGAGACATATATGTTACATGGATGAAAAATGATGTTTTCAAAGAAAGTGAAACATACTTGTACTTGGGGGTGGGGGAGGTGGGTCACTAACACTTTGGATTTGGTGCTCTTCAAGCACCACTGGATCACTAGATGCCTGCATAAAGTAACATATGTCAATGTCAGCAAATACAAATAAAACGAGAGATATATACTACATGGACAAAAAATGATGTTTTCAAAGAAAGTGAAACATACATGTACCTTTGCAAGGGGGGGGGGGGAGAGGTGGGTCACCAACAACCTAGATTTGGTGCTCTTCAAGCACCACTGGCTAAATAAATTCTTGCATAAAGTAATATATTTCAATGTCAGATAATATAAATAAAATGAGACATATACAACATGGACGAAAAATGTTTTTTTCAAAGAAACATAAAAATACATGTACCTAGGGGGGGAGCGGTAGGTCAGCAATAAAAAATATCGTTCAATTAGCATAGATATCATGCTAGGTAACAAAAACTAAATATACAATCAGAAAATTTCTAATAATTAATATAATACCTGTGTCTGGGAATCTTCCTCTACATGCGAGGGACTTGGCTGGGATTCCACAAACCCATCCTAACCACCTTGCATAAAACATATTGTATCCATATTAGGACATTTTGAATGTTGCAATCACTACTATAAATACGTAAATAATGATGACAATTCAAAAATTAAAGTTGTTACAACTAATGGTGAAGCACCAAAACCATATGCAACATTGACCACTGCATCAATGTTATCAAAATCAATCGTCAGTCTATGTGAATCTAGTGTGTCATGGGACACCAGTTGTATATTTGTTCACATAATTTGTTAGATAATTAAATAGAAATAAATTACTAAACAATTGAAAATTGTGATATAGAACAAAATATCATATGAAAAGAATGAGTTTTACTTACATATCAAAGTAATCCATCATCCCAGAAATATGAAGTAGGCCCATAGAATATGCCTCCACACACTGTGCAAGGGTGTGGAATAACAAAAATCTATGAACCCTCTTCCTCTCCAATGTGATATTTAGTTTTTTTATGTCTTTATAACTCAAACCATCAGAATAGTATTTCCTCATGGAATCTCTATATGAGCTAATGTTGTACAAAGCTCCTTGGGCATTGGAAATTGTGTTTGTTATGGTATCCAATGCCTCAGTTAATGATTGTTTCAAATAGTGCCCCCCTCTAAAAAATGAGCTAAGGCGCTTCAATGCACTGAAACGAGCCAGAATCTCCGAATTCTTGTTTTGTTCCCCCTCTATGTTTGGGTTTGTGTCCGTATTTGGGTTTGTGTTTGGGATTGGGTTTGTGTTTGTTTCTTAGTTATTAGTGGGTTCATTTTGCACATTATATTCAATATTTATGTTCTGTGTTAAGATTAAAACAACAAATTCAAAATAGCTTTAATATTTCATTGTTTGATTTAATTCAATTTTTTTATTAAATTCGTTTTAAAAAGAACAAAAACTATAAAATTAACAAAAACAGACCAAAATTTAAAGCAATTTTGGATGGATTGGGTACTTACCTTCCATTAGATCCAATTTCTGAATTGGCCCTTCCAAATTACCCTCCAAAGGCGTATCCAAAGTCTCCAACTCAAATTGCTGGTACATTTTTTACGGTCTCGATATTGCGACCTTCACTATGGAATAAGAAATTGAGGTTGCATGCCTCTATTTTGTTTTATTTCTTGGTTTTACAAATCACAAGTGCGATATATTGCACTTGTGATTTGTATCTCTTAAAAAACACAAGTACGATATATCGCACATGCGATATTGGCTAACTAAGCTTAGCCTCGAATTTAGGCTCTGGTTTTCCGAACCTACCCTCAATAATGCATATGCATTATATATTTATAGATCGAAAATGAGTTTCCAATTTGTAAAGTGGAACTAAACTGTGGAACCAACTTCATGCGAGTGCCCTCTAAATATATGCATAATTATGCATTGATGTGTTTTCTATTCTTGTTAGTGTATGTTCTTATTTCTAATAACCATTGCAAGTTTTTAACTAACTCTAAAAATTCTAAATCAAATGACATAATTCATATTTTTATTGTAAACAAAAGAAAGGAAAAAGTGGCATTCGTATCTATAAACAGATAAGCACGTTTCTTTTTTCTTAAAGGGTGGATTAAAAATGAGAGATTTGGAAAATAAGCTAAATGGGAATTCGTACACTATATTAATGTTGTGGGTCTCTATAATACTCAACGTTGTAATAATGGTTCATGCCTGCATAATCACTCCATAATGTAAGTGTTCAATTCTATCAATTTGTCGATATGTAAAGATTTGGGTCCCCACATGTCCGTTGGATCATTAAGGGATGAGATAAAAGGTGGAGTCCCCACTTTCCCTTAATCTAGTTAGTGGAGTTGTGTTTTACAAACACCTCCACTTGTGACTCACCCAATATTGCTTGTGAAATGTAAATTACATCCCTCCTCTCCTCATTCATGGATTTTTTCATTTGAGGGTCTAGGATTTTACAAATTGGAACTCTATTATATGCTCTTCTGTTGCACTACCTTAGTAATATGCAAAATCAAAAGTTGAGTCTTCCTAGAAAAAGATTCGCCAAGAGATTACAAGATTTTATATTTTGATAAAAGATTTTCTAAGTTTTTACAATATTTTATAGTTCAGTGAAATATTCACCAATATTTTACAAGATTCTACAATAGAATTAAATATTAGCGTATATATATATATATCCTTCAAATTTTCCTATATATTAGGTATATTCACTCACTTATTATACATATAAATTTTGGGGGCGTTCTTAAAATTATCCTTGCTTGAGATTAGTCCCTCGGGGTGGTGGACATAGTTAGTTACATCCCCTTTTTATAATGGATCCATGCCTTGTATGCGCCAAAAAAATTCCTCAAACAATCTCCCCCAAATAGATTACTAAGAATCATATTTTATCAGGAATCCCTCTCCATTAATTTGGTTGATGGTAACGACCCACCAGTATGTGCAAAAGATATTACTCAAGCAAGCTTCTACTCACACCACAAGTGACAATTAACCATCTCATCATTTTGGAGAGAAAATTAATTTATCAAGCAAATGGAAAAAATTAAGTTTTTTTTTAATCAAATTTAATAATTACTGTTAAATAAAGTTTAAATAAAATATTATAAAACACTTAGAGGGATATTGTTAAATGATTAAGAAAATATGGAACAAATAAGAATGCAAAAATAAGTCAAGGAGAAGGCTCACAACTTTGGTCCATTAAACAATAGTACACATATAGTACATAATGCATAAGTGATTTCTAACCAACGGTTAGGGTTAGGTAAAGAACTTATATTAGAGTTTTCAACACCCCATTAATCATAAGTTGGTTCTTGGCTAAAAAACTACCCTCAAACAAAATATAGCAGTAGGAAGACTTCTTCTAAGTTGCATGGTTTCGAGTTGACAAAAAACTAATGGTTTTAAGTTGACCATAAAAATATCAAAGTGGCTGCATGGTTTTGAATTAAACATAAAATAATGGTTTTAAACTGACCATAAAATTATCAAAAGCTCAAAAAGCTATAAAGAGGCGGTTTCAATATTACCACTAACGAAATCAACAATGGCGTGGTTTGAGGATGACCACTAACCAAATTAGCAATGATTTGGTTTGAGGATGACCACTAACCATATCAAATAGAAGTTTGAATGACCTTAAAACTGTCAAAACCTCAAAAAGCTATGAAGAGGTGGTTTCAAGATTACCACTAACCAAATCAACGATAAGGTGGTTTGAGGATAACCACTAACCATATAAACTAGAAGGGAGAATGAATTCTTCTCATCTCAAAAATTGTACCGAGAACCATGAAAAGATGGTTTAAATATTTCCAAAAACATTCAATAAAACAAGTAGACTCTCATGTGTTCTACTTAATTGATTTTTCTCGAAACTTTTAACTTTCACTTTGTCTTCAAAATCTAGGAACAAGGTTCATTAGAGGAAATTTGAGGTCTAAAATGGGCCTCCTAAGGAAAATAATAAAATAATAGTTATTAATTTTGGAGGAAGAATGAAAAAAACTACTTTTTGTGTTCATATTTTTGACATATCTTGCTATGTTTTTACTCAAATTATGAGCAGAAGAGCTTGTTGGATGCAGAATTTAATTTTGCATCCAATGAGTACACCATCATCACATTTTTCAGGTATTTCTTGTTTTTGGGGTAGCGGGGTCCGTCAAAAGTATGCAGTGTGGGTACTTGTGTCATCATCACGTTTTTTTAGGTAGTTCTTGTTTTTTGGGGTAGTGAGGTCCGTCAAAAGTATGCAGTGTGGGTACTCGTTGGATGCGGAATTAAATTCGGCATCCAACGAACTCTCTCGCTTGAAATTTGAGTAAAAACACAGGGAGATATGTCGAAAATACGAACAAAAAAAGTAGTTTTCTTTTATGACAAATATGTCAATTCAACCATTATGGTTGACTCGTTTTATTGAAATTCTATTGGTTCTTGAATTCCAACTCACAAAATTTATTGTTGGCGCGTTTTCTTATAAGGCCCATTTTAGACCCCAAATTTCCTCTAATGGCTGTCACATCCCCACCCTTCTACCGGCAAGAGGACGTGACTATAATGCTAACATTCCAGGTAATCTAGCCCCATGAACATAAAATAAAATGCATTGAACTTGAACATACAAAGATGCATAAATGCTAATCAAACAGCGGAAGCAATTTCATTCATTCACAACATTTAACATGTTCATATGGATTTATAAAACAAACACAGTTGCAAGGATTTAAACATAAGAATACTTATCTTAGAATAATCTTGTCCTGCAACCAGCTACGTCGCTACAACGTTCCACCCAACCATAGGCCAGTGTTCTCATCAATCGATTAGCAACATTGCCACCCCTGAGCTGGGCATGATTCCACAAGGAACAAGGGAAAATAATAGGCTCACACGTAGCCAAGGATACACAAAAATTGGCAAATCCAACACAGTTGGGTTTATCAGGATAATAGGGAGCTGGAAAGGTTGGCTGTTAAGCTAGTGAGCTCAATCCAAGAGCTATGGACACCTGCACTAGAACTATTCTGACTTCTAAAGCATCCACACACACCCAACACAAGGAAGCATCCCCTTCTCTACTACATAGTCCCTCGAGCTATGCCTTCCCTTCCAGTGCTATTTAGAGGGTGTAAAGAAGAAATCCAACACTCTAGCTCTGTCTATGAGGGTCTTGCACACACTAGGTTTGTTAAGAAAGCTCATAACCCATTTCCACACTCAAAGACAGTTCAAAGGCCAACAAATGATATGCACACAGCAATAACAGTTCTGGACTAAAGGAAAAACACCATAGAGACCAAAACCAGGTATGGCAACTGCGTATAAATAACTCAGCCTGAGCAACTCAAATTCCAGAGTCGTTTATGGCCCTAATGTGGCCAAAATGACTTCAACAACACCAGAAATTTGTGGCTCTATTCTCCCACACGTTGGGAAACACTAAGCAACAAAATTCCCCATCATGGGCATGTGGAAATAGCACCAAAACACCTAGCAGAGATCCTAGCCACTAGAATCTAACAGAAATAGTTCACAGCCATGGTAAAAACACATGAAACTACAAAACCATGAGTGGAAAAGGCACCGGCAGCTCCCAATGTGAGGAAAACAAACCCAATTCCTGGAATTAAAAAAACGACCTCCCATCCATGGGAAAATGAAGCCAACAACCAAAAATGTGGAATGAAAACACACACAGGATGTTCTGGATGCCTGAGAGAGCTCACGTGAAGGAAAAATGGTGAGGAAAGTATGAAAAACATCCAAGCATGGTATAATGGCATATGTTTTTGGGTTTTTACTTGCCCAAGGAGTCAAAATGCGTTTCCCAAAACTGATGGCTTCTCCATTTCAAATTTGGGCTGTCATACCTTGCCCATCCCATGCAATAACCAACTCAACCAATTTTTGGCAGTAATAAATGATTGGGTGAATAAGTTAAGAAAAGTAGTTGACAGTTTTGATGGGTTCCCCCTTTGAAATTTGGCTTTTTCCCATTGGCCCCAAAGGTTTGAATATTCCCCCCCCCCTTATCGTTAGGAAATCATGCCCCCATCTCATTATTTGTTGCATTGACATAGCTGGTTGTGGGTTTNATTTACATGATGTTCAAAATTATAATGTGCCGGCTAGAACAACATACCATCGGAAACGAGTTTAATCCTCAGAACATAAAAATGATAATACATGGTGGGGATTTTTGCTGTAGCTCCACACCAAGATTAATTACAATATATACATCATATACATTTAATGAAAACGTGTTCAAATTCGAGGTGTTACAGTCACATACTTATTTCCCATTTTTTCACAGGCTACCAACAACACTTTAAAACTTGGAACCTAATTTTAAATTGTAGATAGTTATTATTCCCGATAAGGGACAAGGTGAAGAAATGAAAATTCTATCTATTCAAATGTTCTTGTTTTTTACTATCATTCATCCCCCCCTATCAGAAGCAATTTCTTCTCGACATAAACAATTTCAAAATGATTATTTCATTCTTCATTTACAATCTGGTGACATTTCTGAAAAGAAGAAGGTTTAGGATTACTTTTTTTTTCTATATACCTTATTTCCACCCATTTACAAAAATCCAAATTAGACAATTGATCTTAATATGAACAAACTAAAAACAACATGAGCTAATATGGAAATGTCAGAAGCTATTGGCCCCAAACCCGCTAAAAGAAGAACATGATAATCATTAAGTGGGTGTGTGCAAGAAGTTGAGGGACCTTTTAGATGCAATCCTACTTTTTGGAAACACTCTCATGATACATAAAACCACAACCTGCTCACATTATGTAATGCTTGGTTTGGTTAATCACGAGCATGACATGACATATGACATGTAGGTTAGGACAAGAAAATTGTGCATGTGTTTTATAGTTACAAAATTTGCACACATTTTATAGTTACAAAATGCATACGTGTTTTATAGTTACAAAATGCGTATGTGTTATGGAGAAGAAAAACGCACACACATTATGGAGAAGAAAAACGTTCACGTGTTTTGGAGAAGAAAAACACGCACACATTTTAGAGAAGCAAAACATGCATGCGTTATGGAGAACCACAAAAAATGGTTTTAGTGCATGGCTAGGAAAATTAATAAAAAGAATAGTTTGCATCATCAAGACTTAGGACCTATAGTAATATTTTAAAATCATCAAGAACAACATCTCAAACAACCATGGCTAACCTCCCAAGAGCATAATTTTTCTTTGTGTTGTAATATGGACACCATTAGAAGTTTTTAAGAACTAAGTATGGGTCATAGTCCCTTGAGCATTCTTGAGGGAGGAAAATCAAGAATTATGTTCTAAAGGTAGCTTTTAAGGATTGAGGCCCATGAACAAGGCATCAAACCTGCACATAGGACCTTCATATGTGATATTTTGCATCTAAAAGAGAATATGAAATGCATTAGAATTCTCTTAGCACTAGAAACATATCCATAGACATGGTTGAGGGAGGAAACCTAGTCCTTAGGCCCTAAAGGAATCCTATAGACATATAGGACCAATAACAACACCTCAAACAAACACACATGATCTCTTTAGGGTATCCTCAACCTTTAAGTTGGGATATGGCCATGATTAGGATTTTTTTACCATTACATATGGATGATAAGGTGTCAATAATGGTTGGTACGTAACACTTTAATTTTAGGTTGTAAAATAGATTTTAGGGCTCAATGTCCATGAACGGCACCTTTAATCACCATAGATGACCTCTGATGTTGATAGTTTTGTTTTGAATGGGGATGTGGGAACCATTAGGGGTTTCTAAGTACTATTAATGTTTCTTGGGACATTAGACATAATAAGGGAGGAATCCTAGATTCTATCCATCTAGAGCCAAGAATGATGTGTTGAACAACCTAAATAGATCCTTCCATGGTTTCATTTACCTTTAAATGGGGATACTAGTTCCATTAGAACATTTTTAGCAATAATTACATATATTAGGCCCCTTCACATGGGTAGGGGTAATCACTTGGTCGTTAGGACTTAAAGGAAGTTGTTAACCATTTAGGGCCAAAATTGATGCCTCCAACCACCACACATCACATTGAAAGTGATTCATTTGAATCTTAATCAGCATATGCATGCCATCATCATTTGTTGAGCACTAGGTATGCATCTCAAGGACGTGGACATGGTGAGGGGAGGAAAATATGGCCTTAGGCCCTAACCAAATCTTCTAAGCATCTAGGGATAGGAAGGATTCCTTAAGAAATCACACATGGCATCTAATATATATATTTGGACTATGAATATGGATATTAATTGAATTAGCAGCTTGTTTTGAGCAACAGGTATGGGACCTTTGAGACATGATTGAGGGAATATGCTCGTTCCTTAGGCCATAATGGAATATTTGAGGCACCCATGTTAAAGAACAATTCCTTGAAGCACAAAAAATGACCTACTTAAGGTATGCTTGGTGTCCATGAAAATATGCACATGCCTTTAATAGGTTTTGAGCATTAGATATGGGTATTAAGGCCTCAACATGCTCAAGGGAGGAAATTTAAGACTCAATCGTTAAATAATATTTTTCTCATCTATGGATACACATGTTCCTTACTCACTATCCCTCTATGCCTTACTCAGTGACCCTTCCTGCCTTTGTATTTCCATCTCTCATTATCTCTATGTGTATATGTGTGTGTCTTTTCCCCTTCTCTCTCTCACAAACTCCCTCCCTCTCTCTCTCTTTATCTCTATGTGTGTGTGTGTGTGTCCCTCTTGCACTCCCTATAGTAGGGATTTCTCCCTTGTTACAGGGCAGGAATGGCTACCTTCCATCTATAGGATGGAAGGATAGGTTCCTGCTGGAGAAAGCAAAGAAAAACAAACAGAAATGAAATAAAGAATAGAAATGGAGAACAAAAAGAAAGAACCCCTCTGCAAACAATGTTAGGGTTCAGCTCCAATACCCTGTAAGAACATGTTAGAAACCTGAAAACAAACAATGGAAACCTGTAAGAAAATGAGGGTTAGATAAAATCAAATAAACAAAACAAAACAACAAATTATACCACTCAATAGAAATATGTGGCATGTTGATCTCTGGAATGGGTGGAAATGTGCACCACTCAATAGAAATATGTGGCATGTTGATCTCTGGAATGTCATCTGTCCCAGGTAGTATAAACAATGAATAGATGTGTTGTTTTGTTATTTTGAGCTTTTTTACCTCGTTGTAACTTAACCCATCAACATATTGTTGTCTTTTCCTCTCCCTGTAAGATGCAATGCTATACAAAGCATCATTCGATCTTGCGATCGTATCAACAATAGACAACAAAGAATCTAACAAGGAGTGGTGGAGCTCATCTCCACCCCTCCAAGCAGAACCAATCTCTCTCAAATGTGCAATAACCCTCAATATCTCTGCATTGTTATCCATAGTAGCCACTGCAATCATAAATACAAATAAAATATCATTAGAAATATAAACACATGATATAATGACATATCTAGGCATTGAAAACTGTATAACCAATGTACGACAAATAATAGCATAAGCTAAATCTATCATGCAAATTTAAAAATTGATCTTGAATTTTACAGTAAAGAATAAACATTTAACATTTTTTCATTTCATATTTATGTCCTAAATTCAAATATTAATTCCAATTTTTAAGTATGCATGTGCACATAAAGTGTCTTGAGTGCATATGTTGATTGTGAAGCTCCTCTAGCTTATTTTAAGGCTTGGATTATGAAGTTTCGTCGAAATTGTGAGGTGTTGACTATTGCCTTTGGAGGACCAGCTCCCAGATTGTAGGTAGAGGCAACAACTAGACCCTAGAATAGGAGACATATTGTGCTATTGATGAATAAAATCCCAGTATAGGCAAATACTTTGTTAGATATGTAATTATTTGCTGTAGTGTGATGTTTTTTTGACTCCAAAGTCTATTTAGCAGATCTTTATGGATTTTATGGTTGCAAGGGTTCCACTGGACTATATCATGTATGATAATATGTGATTGGCATGTTTAATCAAATACATCAACCTACCTATGTATCTTCACATTCATAGAGTCTATTGTTGAACTTTGTTGTCTTGACCTTAACCAAAAAGTACCCTTCGTTCAAGACGAAATATTTTTTAAAAGAATGGGAAGCTTCTATACCTTATTTTAACACTTGAATTGGGAAGTTTCATCAAAACTATAAGGTGTTTATTGATGTTCTTGGAAGAGCAACTTCGATATTTCAGATAGAGGCAAGGGATTTACCATGTATGTTTATGTATTCAGGGGAATAGATGAATTCTACTTGATTTTTTTTAGTTGTATGCAAGCTTGCAACATAATTGACAAACTTTGCATATTTGTTAATTTTGGTTTGGATTCACAATGATTCTTGCGAATATAAATATCTACAAATAGTGAAGTTTGTTTGTTTTTTATGAGTTAATTGGGGTTTTGGTTTACATTGGGCATGTAAATTACTTATCAAAACTTGCAATGTGCTTGACAAACTTTGCATATTTGTGGATTTTGGTATAGATTCACAAGGATGCTTGTGAATATGCATCTGAAAATAGTGAAATTCATTTGTTTTTTGAGTTAATTGGGATTTTGGTTTCCATTGGGCATGGGAATTTTGGGTATGAATTTTGGTAACTAATCAAAATTATTTAATTTTTATGATTAAATTGGGGAATTGGTTTCCATTAGCCAATTACATTGGGGTTATTTTTTCAATTGGCCAATTCCATTGGGTTTTTGTTTCCATCAGCCATAATTTAATTTATTTTGGTTTAATTTTTCAATTTAGGGCAAATAAATTGATGAACAAAGAGAAAAAAACTTGAAAAGAAATGAGGAAAATATCTCACAAATAGGAGGTTGATCCAAAGGTGGAGATGGATGTCTTTGGCACACCCAAAAACGTGTTTTCCTAGTCGCGATTTTCTCCAAATAAGTCCAATAACCGTGCGATGTGGCGAAAAAGACGCGCTCGGCCTATTTAAAAAAAAAATAGGCTTTCCAAAACATGCACACGATTTTGTTCACTAAAACGGAGTCGCAATTTTCCTGAATAAAACAGAGGCATGATTTGCTTAAATAAAATGGAGGCATGATTTGGTTTACTATCCTACTTAGCATGCCTATTGGAATCCTTGGGACTAGGCTTGGCAGGTTCAGGATTGCTTGGGATGATTTTTTTTTTTTTGGATCAAGAGTGATTGACTTCACTCCACCATTGCATCTAAAAGGTCCCTCAACTTCTTGCACACACCTCTTAAAAACATTTTTAATATAAATTTGGGGATATGTATCATAAAAAAAACTACTTTTTTTGTTTGTATTTTCGACATATCTTCATGTGTTTTTACTCAAATTTCGATTGGGAGAGCTCGTTGGATACATAATTAAATTCTGCATCCAACAAGCACCCACTCAGCATACTTTTAATGGACCCCACTACCTCCATAACAAGGAATACCTGAAAAAAAATGTGATGATGATGTTTCTACATCCAACAAGCTCTCCCGATCGAAATTTGAGTAAAAAAACGGGGAGATATGTCGAAACTACAAACAAAGAAGTAGTTTTTTTCTTTTCTCCCTAGAAAATTAGTAAATATTATTTTATTATTTTAACTGTTATTTTATTAATTTTTTTAGGAGGCCCATTTTGAGTTGAAATTTCCTCTAATGAATAAAATAATAAAGGTCGCTCGCACAAAGTTGGTTCACTTTTTGCTGCCACTTAGGAAATCAGAAATGCAGTTCCGAAGTGCAAATCAGGAACGCATATGTGTTATTGATGGTACGTTCGGAATAACCCAAGCCCAAACACAAGGCTAAGGTTCATGAAAATGTATCGTGTATACGATATATTGCATATGCGATATATCACATATATGATATGCAACATTTACAAAACGCAAATGCGATATATCGCAAGTGTGATATATCCAATATGTGTTTTCTAAATGTTGCATATCGCATATGCGATATGCAACATTTACAAAACTCGTATGTGATATATCACATATGTGTTTTGTAAATGTTGCATATCCCATATGTCGCATATGTGTTTTGTAAATGTTGCATATCGCATATGGTGGTATGAGGAACCAAAAAAACAATTTATTAATAAAGGATACAACTTTGGTGGTTTTCTCCCTCTTTGGATTTCCATTTAAAATCATTATGTATTGTGCATTTGTATTCAATGGTTGTTGAATGTTTTATTAATGTGTGATTATTACTTGAAGTGATGAAGTTAAAATTAGTAGAAGTGTCTAATACCTATTCACCCCCCTCATCTCAACATCTATAAATATTCAAACAATTGGTGTCAAAGCATGTTTTATTCACATAGTTTGACAACTAGAATACATATCCGATAGATTACCCATGGATTTTCAATTAGTATATCCTAAAAAAGTTCCCTTTTTAAATGGAATAGATTATGTACCATGGAGCATAAGAATAGAGGCATATATGTAAGTTGTTGAACTTGACATTTGGACTGTAGTTCATAATGGATACACAAATCCAAAGAATCAACCAAAAGGTTCAATAACAAATAATCTACACAAAGACAATCCAAAGAAAATGAATGCAATTTTGAATGGCTTATCATATTGTGAGAAGAACAAAATGGGACAATGGAATTAAACTACATAGCTCTGGGAGAATATATACTATTTTTATTCAAAAGAAACTCTCTCAATAAAATGAGGTACAACCCAAAACAAATGATGAAGCCATTGAGAGAAAAAGAAAAGTCTCCAAAGATAAAGGAGACTTTGAAACTGAATAATAAGTATATATAGAGGAAGAACTTATTAGTTCTCTATGTGAACTAAGGAAAGATGAAAGAGAAAACTAATCATTAATGGAGCAATTGCAAAAGTATCAAGATGAATATGATATTTCAAAAGAAGGGACTAAAATATTAGTTTTGGATGTTATGTAACCAAGTCCCATAAATAACACACAAATAGTAGAAACATGATAAAAGAGAGTAATCCATGCCTGAATAATGAAGAACACAGATAAACAAAATCCTCTTTAAGGGAGGAACCTCCTTACACAATGTAATTATGTACCCAAGACAAGACAATATGCAATGCTTACTAATATGAGAATATCCCCTTACTATATATAGGAGACATATGTGTACAATAACAACTAATATACCCAAGCCTACATCAATAATATGTAATACACTGCCATATAGGAGGTAAACTGTGCCACACTATAGGGGGAATTGTGCCCAATAGGGGGAAATGTTCCCAACATTTAGGTCTTAACATTGGATTGAAAGAAAAAATTGAAAAGACACAACAAACCATGACAAATAAAATAGAGGAGAAGGAAAAAATTGCAAGCAAGAAGATGAAATTATCTCCCTAATAAAGGAACTAAAACAAATACATAAGAACCATGAATAATTTGAAAATACCATTGTTGGTGTAAGAAAAGTCAAATAGTAGATCTGCCAAGAAAAATGATGAAGACCTAACAACTCAACTTCAAGAGAATAAATAACTTTTTCAAAGGAAAGAGTTTGAGATCCTTTCTATATAGAAGAATATTTGGATAAGATAGTTTCCCGATTGGAGACAAATTCAAAATTTGAGAAGAGCACCATGATTTGAGATAAAATATTCGGTTGTTAATTATCTCCACATGAAAAGCGTAGTCTTTGTTTTGACAACAATCATAACACCGTTGAAGAAATATTCAAGTCAATTGAGGAGAAGACTAAAATCAACACAAATGCCTTTAAAATCCCTAATTGAAATGAATACACCATAATTGAATGGAAGCACAATCATCCAAGGTATGATAGAAGCAAGCACAAGAGGGATGCACTTCCCATGACACAACACTTAGTTAAAAAAAAACCTTAGTTCCTTACTTTTCAATATCGCATATGTGATATATCGCATATGCGATATATATCGCAAGTGCGATATATCGCATATGCGATATTGAAAAGCAAAATAAAATATAAAACAGAGGCCGCAGGTCCCTCAAATCTCATTTTCATAGGATCGAGACAGCGAAAAACTGCAGGAGCGAAATAGCATAACTGCAATTTTCATTTTACCTTTTTGAGGTTGAGGTCGAGGTCGAGTTCAAGGTGGATTGCTCCAATGGTAGGTAAATGCTAGTTCAATCCTTTTCATTTAGTCTTCCATTCTTTAATTTTTTTCATAATTTCATTGTTTTTATAATTATTTTGAACAAATTTTAAAAAATAATTGAATGTGAACAATCAAATAATGATTATAAGTAAAATAGTCCACCGATCAATGTTGATAACATTGATGCGGCTGTCAATATTGCTTATGGGTTTGGTTCTTCACCAATAGGGGTAAGAACTATACTTATTAATTTGTCAACTTTATTTACATATTTATAGTATAGATTGTAACATTCAATATGTATCCTAATTTTGATACTTGACATATTTTATGTAGGTTGCCCAGGATGAGTATAGTGTCTCGCAGCCTATTCCCTCTCATGTAGAGGTAGATTCGCAGACACATGTATTATTTGAAATATGATTTTAATTATGTTTCTCTTTCTTTGAAAAAATCATTTTGTAACTTGTATCGCTTTGACATATGTTACTTTATGTAGGAACCTATTGTGACAGTGGTGCTTGAACAACACCAAAGTGAGGTTGTTGTCAACCCACCTCTTCCCCCCAAACAGGTATGTATGTTTCGCTTTCTTTGGTAGTTCATCATTTTCCTTCCAGGTAGTATATATGTCTTTGATT
>LPNX010054583.1:9270-23045 GCA_001517045.1 Pseudotsuga menziesii
CCACATATTCGATGGATCTAAAGAGAAATTATTTTATGAGAAAAGTCACAGTAAAGGTTTGATCATGAACCTGATACATACAATTAAATATTGAAAATCATAGTTAGAAGCATATATTTAAAATTTGTGGCTAATCTTTAGAGAAAATGAACTCAAAGGGAGTTTCTGCATTGCAAGCATCTGTGTTTTTTTTAAGGAATATCAATGTACATTGGGTGTGGTCGATGTACAATCGTATCACTATTGATATAATCAATATGTCATCACATGATTCAATTTAGTAACAGAGAGGAAACTAGTACTCTAGCTAGAGGTGAAACTAGTACTCCAGCTAGATGCAGCATGGGTACTAAGAGGGTGCACACCATTGAGCAAAAGAGGGTGCACACCATTGGGAAAGAAGATTGAAATTAAAACATTGTTATATTGTTGTTATTTTCTTGCAAAGGGACACAAACAGAGTTGGGTGTACTCATTTCAAAGCCACAGATTACCATCTCACTCTCAAAGTCAAATAATGACCACTAAAGGAGACTATTTACTGACTAAAGGTGCTATAGACTTTTCCCTTGTACATGTCAGATATTTAATATCCCTTGCATAGGTTAGATGTTTATGTAATATTCAGATCTAGTTTCCTGAGTATTGAAATATGTTTTAAGTATGGTATTTAAATACGTTTCTCATATAAATTTGTCGTATTTATCTTTTGAATCATTACCAAATATTTGTATTATGAGCATAGTATATTGTAAGGGCCCATTGCCGTAAGTTTAAAATCAAACCCTGTATATCTGGAAACCTACATCAATTTTTCAAAAGTTCTCATAAGTGTTTTTCGATCCCAAGAGTTGAGAGACTCGATCTTTGTACTTCATGTAGTCGATGTGATAAGGTGGCGATGTTGTTAATCAATCCAAGTATGCATAAAGAGTCAATGTCGATTCTCATTATGCTACTCCATGAAGTCAATCCCAGAGTTGATACAGGATTTGATGCCTTCTTATGCAAGGAAATATTCGTTAGAATATTTTTATTGAGGGCGATTCTTACAAGCCTTGGTGCCATGAGTTTTACCTTCGGGTGCCTATTTCAAATGGGGAACTTGCCTTTATACATATTATTTATACTGGTAACTTTCCTTACCATTTTTTATTATTTGATGTCTTTCCTTATATATTACTTTCTTTGAGAAGGGGATAATCAGTTAGTTATAGGTCCCATTCTACCTTGTTTCCTAGTTTCGCTTTCAAATGACATTCCTTGACGAGTAGATTCAGAAGGTAGGGAATCCAAGAGCCAGTTGGTTCACAATAGAAAGGAAGTTATGCTACGAGGAATAGCTAGTCTCTTTACCAAGATGGTGCTAGTAGATTGATTGCTCGGAGTGAACCATTAAACTAGAGGAAATGGGGAGTACAACTGGAGGCCGGGGAGTACAGATGTTGAGGGAACTCATTGGGGCACGGTACATTACATGGAAGGAATGAAAGAAACCTACAATTAAATAGAATTAGAATATATATTTGATATGCGTGGATTACACCCAACTAGGAATGGGCTAGTAGATTATAATAATTAGCTGGGCAGTCTATCCCATACCAATTAGCTTTCCCCAATATACCATACTACTAGAAGACCAACCATTACAACAAGTCTACCATACACATAGGATTACTACCTGCCCCATAGTCTTTACCTAGTCCCACATCCCACCTCTCTACCAGACATTATTACTTACCTGATTCATTGTTCGTTTAACCTAGTCCACACAATAAAACAAAAAATATAATTTTTTATATATATATAATAAAATAATTAAAATAAAACAAAAACAAAACAAATCTATATAACTTATATAAACAAATAATAAAAATAAAGCAAAACCAAACAAATCAACATAATTTATGAAATATATATAAATATATATATAAACGAAAAAAAAACTATTTTCCAAATAAAATAACATATATATATATATATATAAAGAAAAAAAAATAGATATTTTCATGCGCAACTCGACCCAACTAGTTTACCAAACAGCTATGCACCCACCTCTACTGCAATGGCATTCATGGCCGATGGCCAATTTTCATTAACCACCATCCTTCAATTATGATTACTGCTCAACCTGCTATTTCTTGTCAAATAGCCTAACTGTTGGCACCAAACATTGGAGGGTTTGGTGGGTTATGGATATCGATATTGGTAATACCCGTTGAGGAGATTGGGATTGATATTAACCAATGTTGAGAGTTTACAATTTCTCTATTTAATTTCCATAACTGCCATGGATAAAGCAACATTGGATAGAACTTGGAGACTTTTGAAGAGGTGGGCCATGAATTCTGCACCTATGGTGTCAACGCCACCTTCTTTTCTTACAAAATCCCTGGTAAGTTTATCGATTTACTATGAATTGATAAATTTTTAGTGAATTTTGGATAAAAACCCATGTGTTGTGTGGTCATAGCTACCCCAATGTTTTTCCATGTTCCTGCTTATTACTTTTTGCACTATCCCTCTTGTGGATTATGCCCGCAACCTGTCTGTTTTGAACAATACCATGCAGGTTCCCATTATATCGAATATCTATAATTCAAGGGAATTTTCTACATGCCATTTCTATTAGCGTTTGCTATGTCAAATACCCTCTGCATGTGCATGGTCTTAATGTTTCAGTGAAAATATTTCCCACTATGGGATTCTAGCTGATCCTCTACCTCGAACACTAGAGTCGTTTTGTCATTTTCCATATATCGATGTCTCTGTTGGAATGTGTCTTCCTCCATAGAAACTTCCTTTGTGGAGCTGGCTGAGTCTCGATGGGGAGAAGTCTTTGAATTTGAACATTTGGCTAAGTCTAAAACTGCAACAATTTTCTTAATTTGTTCACCTTGTATTACCACTTTGACTCCCAGCACTCAATTTTAAACGAGTTGAAATTGTAATTGTGAAAACAATCTATTGTTGAAATGGGATACTGCTACTTAAATATCTTCAGTCTTGTACACCATCCTTCTCATTACTGTGCATTTTTTTATTTTATTTTACATGAAATATGACTTATATGCCTATGACCATCCATTATAGCAGAGGTAGTCTCACAACTTTGTGAAGATAGGAGGGTTTCCACCCAAAGCAATGAGAAAATGCAGTCTCAAAATATTGGATACCTTTCATAGGGTTTCCACCCAGAGCAGTGAGGGAATGAAGTCTCAAAATATTGGATACCTTTTCATAGGAAGTGCAGTCATAGGGTTTCCACCAAGAGCCGTAAGGAAATGCAGTTTCAAGGGCTCAAATGTTCCTAAAAAAATAGACACTTTGAAATCAAGTTGGATTACCTTCTCCCATGTCCCAAAATTCCTTAGGCAAACAAGCTAGACCACTGCAACGAAGAAGAGCCCAAATTGTTGCCAGTCTGTTCTGAGCTTTGGTGTTCTCTTCTATTCTAAACTACAAAACCTCCTCACATATTTCCTCAAGTATGCATATACATCCACTGCTTCCCCTTGATGCTAAGCTATTTGGAGTTCTACAGATCTCTACTCAACTAATAGGATGTAGAGTAGTGTTGAAGGAATGATAAAACACCCCAAACAAGCCAGATATATCCCACCTCTGCTACGATAACCCATCTCATCTCCCATAAATTCAATCTGTTGCCCAAGCAAGAATACATCAGGGAGAAATTAAACTCAATTTCATGTGGCATGGTGAACTTTGCAACTTGTCCTACAATTTGAGGTGCATGCAATTCCTAATGTTTATATTGTCAATATTCTTGGGTGCAAATCCATGATAAGATCTTCATATTGTACCAAAAATCCTTGATTCTATAGAATACCCTTATTTTCCATTAAATCTGTGTCCTTTTTTAATGATCAAACTCATCAGAGGATTTGATAGTATTCCCCAAGTCAAAATACTTGCGATTCTTTGAATTCTAGGTCTAGAGATCATTCTTGCAAGACATTACTGTGCAGAGGGAGTCAAGTCCCTAATTTTGCAAATGATAATCTTCGAGTCTCCATTAGTAATAAGTTTTTGAATCTGCCTGGCTCTTAGAATTTTTATCACTTGATTTAAAGCTAATGCTTCTGTGTTATTATAGGTGGTCATTGTTGACAACCAAGCATAAGTCAATTCATACTATCCCTTAGGATTGTAAACAAACAGACCCCTCCCTCCCCGCTACAGGCAGAAACCTGAGGACATATATTTGATTTTTCATGTACTGTTGGTATTGTTTTGAAAGCAGTCACACTTGATGTCTCATCTATCAGTTTTGTTTCCATTTTGACAATGTTCAAGTTAATGAAATGAATGTAAGTACACAATTTAGTTATATTTTTGCTTTTGATTAATAAATATTGGTTTTCAATTGTATTTTTGAACTCTTAGCAGATATACTACATTTATTTAGAGAGTGTAGTCACGAGAAATTAAAATATATGAAAATTGACAGATGTCTATCTATAGCGAGCATTACTCTTACATTTTTATTCACAAAACTGAATTCCTTACTTCAATATAAGTTCCTTAATACTATTATTGAGTAATAATAGATAAAACCTTAATGTTTCAATGAAAATCTTTCCCACTGTGGGTTTCTAGTTTATCCTCTGCTTCGAACACTAGAGTCATTTCTTCATTTTCCATATCTCCATGTCTCTGCTGGACTGTGTCTTCTTCCATAGCCACTAACTTTGTGGAGCTGACTGATTCTTGATGGGGAGAAGTCTTTGAATTTTAACATTTGGATAAGTCTAAAACTGCTACCATAAGTAAAGGGTTAAATGTCTGCAGCTAAAATATCTTTATGGGTGTTGATTTTTGGAATGTTGAGTTCTGGAAATTGTATATGGTGTCCTAAATGTTGCTAGATATTCTTTGAAAGAATGGCTTGAACCTGCATGCCTGGTTTAAACTTTGCAACTCATAACTATTTCAGTCTTCAGATGATATAGGATATGAGGACTATCCATATCATTTGGATGTTTCCTGGATTGTAGAGGAATTCTTCTCTATTGCTCTAGTTTGATTCTTTGTTTTTAATTACTTTATAATTTCAACTTTTAGTGTAGAATTTCTAATAAGCACATCAAGTTAAGAGAATGAGTTATTTATGATTGGGAATTTCATAGTGGGTGAAGTTCTGGATTGTGTATTAGATTAAGATATTGGTATGTTTATAATACTCTTTGTAGTGTTTTGGGAATTTCCATCATGGAGAAAATGTGCTTCAGATTTCATCGAAAGCAATGTTTTTTGTTAATCCAAAGTGGGTAGCGATGGTCCCTACAGATGTTGTTTTGTTTTTTACATGATATCTAAAGTCTTTTTTACTAGATTTCTGAACTTGCACATGCTCACTAGAAACTATATATTTAGTTTCTGAAAGTTTGAAACTTTGAATTGAGGGGAGTTCACAATTAATAGATACTTGTACAAGGACAAAACTTAGTTATGTTTGATGTATGATTACTGAAAAGGAAAAATCTTAGAATAATGGTGAGGTACCATTACTGGCTTTTATACTTCAAGTAGGTTTAGGGTTATACTTCTGTATCATGGACATTTATTAATATTCATTGGTCAACATATGAGAGGTCCCCACATGGTTACTTTAATTTATATGTGAAAGTCCATTAGTGGCCAAAAATGGAAAATAGTACTAGAAAAATTACAAGTAGTAATCATTGAGAGTTCTAAGGTAACTCCATAAGAGATGAAAAAGAAATAGAAGACTGTAAGGAGAATGCAAAAACTCTTAGTGTTGAATCCTAGAGAGCCCGAAAGATCAAAATGAGTGACGGTTCAAGGGACTTCAAGGAAGAATCCCAATACCAACAACGCGGTCTATTGTCAACTATTCTAATATCCAAGGATATGCTCAAGGGTGTTTTGAGGTTCTTTCTATCCAATGGTAGTGTGACTCGAAGCCTACACTGCCTGATATAACTAGTATTGGATGTTTATTTATAATACCTCTTATGATTGGTGCTATCTAGAGGTTGTAAGTAAGAAATGACGATCTTTGAGTTAGCAATATAGGGAGTTCTACCTATCAAAGTTTTCTGCTAGAAGTGAAGTATCTATTGAAGAAGCAAGCTAATACATCTCTTGTCCTCCTACTATATGAAAATATTTAAGGAGCTATTATAGTCTTTGAACAAGCAGTGATATCTAAAACTAATTTCATAGAAGACAAGATGTCTAAAGATGAAATTTTCTAGTTTAGGCTCCTGCATACAGTGTACAAGTGAAATAATCCCTTTGAAAAGGATGTTCTATCTTTGTGTAGTTGATGGGAATGAGCCTGAAGTTAGGAAAAAGGAACACTAAGGCTGTCCAAAAATTGATGGTGTTCACAAGAGTTGGCCAATAAGCTATATTTTGATTCTTTGTTTTCAATTACTTTATAATTTCCATTGTTAGTGTAAAATTTCCAATCAGCACATCAAGTTAAGAGATTGAGTAATTTATGATTGGGAATTTCATAGTGGGAGAAGGTCTTGATTGTGTATTAGATTAAGATATTGGTATGTTTATAATACTCTTCGAAGTGTTTGGGAATTTCAATCATGGAGAAAATGTGCTTGAGGTTTCATCGAAAGTGTTAAGTCATGAACTTGTTTCCTTTAATTTTATATTTTGGTTGTGATTTTATCTTTAGTTTTGCTCATATCCTTCAATTTTCTTATTTGCTTACTTTAGGAAAATTTTTGGTTTTAATTGAAATTTGGATTTTTTGCTTAGATTTTCATTATGGTTTGTTTCCTTAGTTTCTGAAGGGTTTATAGGACATTATGTGGATTAATTGGTTCACAAATAATACCCATTTATATCCCTCATTCATGTCTATATGTTTTCAATAAATTTTCATACAGTTGTTGATTATTGATGAGATGGGTTATTTGGTTTCAAAAGACCAAGCAGTGCTTTATGATCTCTTTAGGCTTCCTACATTCCCAAATTCACAGTGTGTGCTGATAGGAATTTCAAATGAAATAGAATTGACTGATCAGTTTCTTCCCAAGTTGCAGTCCTTAAATTGTCAACCTCTGGTTATAACATTCTGTGCCTATTCAAAAGATCAGATACTGAAGATACTGCAGCAAAGGCTAATGAGTCTACCATGCCAAGTATTTCTACCAGAGGCATTTTAGCTTTGTGCAAGGAAAGTTGTTGATGCATCAAGGGATATGTAAAAAGTTTTTTCATGTTTGCAGAGGTGCTGTTGAGATGTTTGAAGTAGAATTAACCAATGATATTGAAATGCAACAAATTATTGAGTTTTCTGCTCAGTTTTTCCTGTTTTGCATTATTGAAGTAAAATGCAGAACACGAGCTGATGGAGAGGAATTTTTGAAAACAAAAAGAGGTTTTTGTTAATACGATAACCATATACAAAACCCTCGCTCAGTTTTGCAACATAGTTCAAGGTTTGAAAGATATTGTTTAATATTTGCAGCCTATTTTTCAGGATTTTTAATATTTAATATTTTCCTGTTTTAGTGTTCATTTTGTGGGGCAGATTCTGATTGACTAGAGATGAATTTTTAAAAACCAAGAAAGGTTTTTTTCCATCATGGACCCATTCACAAAACATTCTCTCAATTTTTACACAGGTGTCAAGAATTGAGAGATACGGAAGCTTATTTGACACCTATTTTCTAGAAATTCGCCATATTTGCCAGGAATCCGATTTACTATTTTTAGTCAATTAGTTGAAAATTAGTTATTGTAACTGCTGGGTAGTTTCAATTTCGACCTAATGGAGGGAAGATAGAACTAATTCTTTGTAATTATAAAAAAGGGACAAAGGGACAAAAGAGAGGTTCTACTTTTTGGCTGGCTAAGGAGGTCTTGGACTTGTTGATGAGTTAAGTACATAACTCTCATGTTTATTTGTTGAACAGAACTATGAAATATATGATCTTGATCACCCTTCAGTTTATGTTTTATCTTCATTTTGAGTTTGTTTAGCTACTTGACTAATATATTAATTGCTGGTTTATGGTTTCTTTACTTGTAATGCTTGTCAACTATGAATGAACTTTGAGATTATACTCTGATTGGTACTTGTTGAATATATTATGCATCTCTGCTCTTATTTATTTATGATTTAGTTCCTGCTTGAATCATGAATGTATTCCCTTCATCCACCAGACTTTACAACCAAAAAACCTTTCAAGAAAATCCTAAACCCTAGTTTTATTGATTGAACATTTGAGATTGTGTTGGCTTGTTTCTTTGTGGCCTGGAAACAATTTCTGGCACAAACATATTTGGCGCCGTTGCCGGGGAACGAAGTTGAAAACAAATTTTTCCCTGGGATACTTATCTTTTTACTGGTTTTAAGACGTGAACTTAAACCAGCACATTTTAAGGCTACTTTTCACCAGATTTGTCACAGTGGCTTCTAGAGGGGAAAAAAAAACAAAATCTGTCTCGACAAATTGATTGGCGACTCCACTATTTCAAGATCCAGAGGCCAATGTCCATGGAATCTATCCTGGATCGAAGGTTTTCACCTTTCAATTTTTCTGATATTCCAAGTTTTCCAAATCCAGTACCTACTATGGATGTTTAGGGAGATTGTCTTCCACGGTTTAGAGAAAGCAAGGAGGATAATCCATCAGATCACCTCGTCAAATTTCATCAATGTATGGTCCAGTTAAATATCCAGCATGAAGATGTGCTCATGAAGATGTTCATGTATTCACTTGACCAAGATGCATGAGATTGGTATTTTTCTCTTCCAGCTGCTAGCATTTCCTCACTGAAAGAATTCCACACATGCTTTCAGAAACATTGTAAGTATCTGTTCTCAGCTGAACTCTTTTTAAAATATTGTTGTGAGCAGGCTAATGTTTATCATACAATTTCTGATTCAAAAAACCATGATGATGAGTACAATCAAGGGTTCAAAACATGTCATGAAGAAGTTGAATTTTCAGAATTTGTTGAAGATGAAAAGGTAACATTTTCAGATACTGCAGTAAAGGAAGAATGCCATGATCATTATGATAATTAAGTTGTTGTTTTAGGTCAGTTTGAGGATTATTCAAGTGATGAGATCAATAGAGATAGTTTGGAACATTCTCATAATGATTTAAACAGCCTTAATAACAGTTTGAATGCAAATGCTTTTGAAGATCGATCTCTAGTTCAACAAACTTTTGAAAATCATTGTTGTGTTAAAGATCAGCTTTGTATTGAAGGAATAGATGAACCTTTAGCATCATCATTCGAAATTTCTCAAAATGCTCCTTGTTATGATGAAGAGATTAGGGTTCCAAGAGAAGAATTTTGCGATGAATTAGATCCTATTCCTTTTGGTTTTGATACTAAAATCGATGAAGGCGAGGTTGTTCACATTTTTTTAGAAGTTACTTATATTCATGGTTATGATAAATCTGATGTTCAAAATCATTATGAAGGTGCTCTAATTTTTAATAAATATGACGATGAAATCGAAAAGAAAGACCCAAAAATCTGTGAGGTGTGTGATATGTCACAATCTGATCAGCAGATTCAAGAATGCATTCAGTCTATTATCTTTGAACATCCAAAGCCAATGCATGATAGTCATTCATTTGAAGATAGTGTGGAAAAATAGGTTCAGCTTATTGGCATTATTAATGATACTATCCAAAAAAATCCGGAGCAAATTCAAGCTAATCCTGATGTCTTTTATCGCCAATGCCTGATTGATATTCATGGAACAAAATATTCTTATGGACAGCCTGTCTTTTTCATAGAGCAAGAAGAGGTAACTTATGGAAATTTTTATGATCCGGTAGCAGATTATTTAGAGTTAATACCAGGTTATAAATCTTTTATTTCAGAGACACTATTTGATGAAAGTGGGTATAAGTTGTTAAATCTCTGCTCTTCATGTTTTCCAATATTTCTGATTATATATATATTTGGAGTTGGAAAAAAGTTTTGGTGGGTTGATCAAATTTTTTCTTGGTTACATTGGAAATGGGATTTCAATTTGATTCAGTAAAGAGAAGGTTCCTCAAAGAAAGTGATTTGATTTTCATTGTATATATCAGTGTGTGAAGGATTGAATAAGGACTCCATAACCCAATGGAAATTTTGCAGACTAGTAGGTAGCAGAAAAGAAGGCACTGGTCTACAGGTTCTTGAAGCCTCACAGGGAGGAATTCGTCCCGCAGTTGGAGCCAAATGTTAAGTCATGAACTTGTTTCCTTTAATTTTATATTTTGATTGTCATTTTATCTTTGGTTTTGCTCATATGATTCAATTCTCTTATTTGCTTACTTTAGGAAATTTTTTGGTTTTACTTGAAATTTGGATTTTTTGCTTAGATTTTCATTATGGTTTGTTTCCTTAGTTTCTGAAGGGTTTATAAGATATTATGTGGATTAATTGGTTCACAAATAATACCCATTTATAGCTCTCATTCATTTCTATATGTTTTCAATAAATTTGCATACAGTTGTTGATTATTGATGAGATGGATTATTTGATTTCAAAAGACCAAGCAGTGCTTTATGATCTCTTCAGACTTCCTACATTCCCAAATTCACAGTGTATGCTGACAGGAATTTCAAATGCAATAGACTTGACTGATCAGTTTCTTCCCAAGTTGCAGTCCTTAAATTTTCAACCTCTCGTTATAACATTCTGTGCCTATTCAAAAGATCAGATACTGAAGATACTCCAGCAAATGCTAATGAGTCTACCATGCCAAGTATTTCTACAAGAGGAATTGGAGCTTTGTGCAAGGAAAGTTTTTGATGCATAAAGGGATATGCACAAAGTTTTTTCATGTTTGCAGAAGTGTTGTTGAGATGTTTGAAGCAGAATTAACTAATGATATTGAAATGCAACAAATTATTGAGTTTTTTGCTCAGTTTTTCCTGTTTTGGGTTATTGAAGTAAAATGCAGACCACGAACTGGTGGAGAGGAATTTTTGAAAACAAAAAGTGGTTTTTGTTCATAGGATAACCATCTAAAAAAATATCTCTCAGTTTTGTAACATCTGTCAAGGTATGAAAGATCCAGTTTAATCTTGGAAGCCTATTTTTCAGGATTTTTAATATTTAATATTTTCCTGTTTTAGTGTTCATCTTGCGGGGCAGATTCTGATTGACTGGAGATGAATTTTTAAAAACCAAGAAAGGTTTTTGTCCATCCCGGACCCATTCATAAAAAACTCTCTCAGGTTTTACACAGGTGTCAATAATTGAGAGATATGGAAGCTTATTTGACACCTATTTTCCAGAAATTCGCCATATTTTCCAGGAATCCGATTTCTATTTTTAGTTAATTAGTTGAAAATTAGTTATTGTAACTGCTGGGTAGTTTCAATTTCGAACTAATGAAGGGAAGATAGAACTACTTATTTGTAATTGTAAAAAAGGGACAAAGGGACAGAAGAGAGGTTCTACTTTTTGGCTGGCTAAGGAGGTATTGGACTTGTTGACGAGTTAAGTACATAACTCTCATGTTTATTTGTTGAACAGAACTATGAAATATATGATCTTGATCACCCTTCAGTTTATGTTTTAGCTTCATTTTGAGCTTTTTTAGCTACTTGACTGATATATTCATTACTGGTTTATGGTTTCTTTACTTGTAATGCTTGTCAGTTATGAATGAACTTTGAGATTATACTTTGATTGGTACTTGTTGAATATATTATGCATCTCTGCTCTTATTTATTTATGATTTAGTTCTTGCTTGACTCATGAATGTATTCCCTTCAGACATCAAACTTTACAACCAAAAAACCTTTCAAGAAAACCCTAAACCCTAGTTTTATTGATTGAACATTTGAGATTGTGTTGGCTTGTTTCTTTGTGGCCTGTAAACAATTTCTGGCACAAACATCTTTGGCGCCGTTTCCTGGGAACGAAGTTGAAAACAATTTTTTCCCTGGGATACTTATCTTTTTACTGGTTTTAAGAGGTGAACTTAAACCAGCGCATTTTTAAGGCTACTTTTCACCAAATTTGTCACAGTGGCTTCTAGAGGGAAAAAAAAAACAAAATCTGTCTTGACAAATTGATTGGCGACTCCACTATTTCAAGATGTAGAGGCCAATGTCCATGGAAGCTATTCTGGCTCGAAGGTTTGCACCTTTCAATTTTTCTGATATTCGAAGTTTTCCAAATCAAGTACCTACTATGGATGTTTGGGGAGATTGTCTTCCACGGTTTAGAGAAAGCAAAGAGGATAATCCATCAGATCACCTCATCAAATTTCATCAATGTATGGTCCAATCAAATATCCAGCATGAATATGTGCTCATGAATATGTTCATGTATTCACTTGACCAAGATGCACGAGTTTGGTATTTTTCTCTTCCCGCTGCTAGCATTTCCTCACTGAAATAATTTGCACACATGATTTCGGAAACATTGTAAGTATCTATTCTCAGTTGAACTCCTTTTAAAAGATTGTTGTGAGCAGGCTGATGTTTATTGTACAATTTCTGATTTAAAAAACCATGATGATGAGTACAATGAAGGGTTCAAAACATGTCATGAAGAACTTGAAGTTTCAGAATTTGTTGAAGATGAAAAGGTAACATTTTCAGATACTGCAGTAAAGGAAGAATGCCATGATCATTATGATAATCAAGTTCTTGTTTTAGGTCAGTTTGAGGATTATTCAAGTGATGAGATCAGTAGAGATAGTTTGGAACATTCTCATAATGATTTCAACAGCCTTAATAATAGTTTGAATGCAAATGCTTTTGAAGATCGATCTCTAGTTCAACAAACTTTTGAAAATCATTGTTGTGTTAAAGATCAGCTTTGTATTGAAGGAAAAGGTGAACCTTTAGCATCATCATTCGAAATTTCTCAGAATGATCCTCGTTATGATGAAGAGATTAGGGTTCCAAGACAAGAATTCTGTGATGAATTAGATCCTATTCCTTTTGGTTTTGATACTAAAATCGATGAAGGCCAGGATGTTCACATTTTTTCAGAAGTTACTTATATTCATGGTTATGATAAATATGTTGTTCAAAATCATTATGAAGGTGCTCTAATTTTTAATAAATATGATGATGAAATCGAAAAGAAAGACCCAAAAATCTATGAGGTGTGTGATATGTCACAATCTGATCAGCAGATTCAAGAATACATTCAGTCTATTATCTTTGAACAACCAAAGCCAATGCATGATAGTCATTCATTTGAAGACAGTGTGGAAAAAGAGGTTCAGCTTATTGACATTATTACTGATACTATCCAAAAAAATCCGGAGCAAATTCAGGCTGATCCTGATGTCTTTTATCGCCAATGCCTGATTGATATTCATGGAACCAAATATTCTTATGGACAGCCTGTCTTTTTCATAGAGCAAGAAGAGGTAACTTATGGAAATTTTTATGATCCGGTAGCAGATTATTTAGAGTCAATACCAGGTTATAAATCTGTTATTTCAGAGACACTATTTGATGAAAGTGGGTATAAGTTGTTAAATCTCTGCTCTTCATGTTTTCCAATATTTCTGATTATATATATATTTGGAGTTGGAAAAAAGTTTTGGTGGGTTGATCAAATTTTTTCTTGGTTACATTGGAAATGGGATTTCAATTTGATTCAGTAAAGAGAAGGTTCCTCAAAGAAAGTAATTTGATTTTCATTGTATATATCAGTGTGTGAAGTATTGAATCAGGACTCCATAACCCAATGGAAATTTTGCAGACTAGTAGGTAGCAGAAAAGAAGGCACTGGTCTACAGGTTCTTGAAGCCTCACAGGGAGGACTTCATC